>CM022475.1:2921363-2963371 GCA_011952105.1 Coreoperca whiteheadi | reverse complement strand
GGGGGCGATATAGGGCGGGACCCTTACCCCAACCCCTTGTTTTTTAAACCATCTTGGTTGTGTAAAAGGGAAGGGGCCGGCCCCCCCCCGTGGCTGACTGTTTTCCCCCCCCCCCCCCCCACCCCCGGTTTCTCCCCCTCCGGGTTCTTCCCAGGCCACTGTTTCCAGCACCAAAGTGGTCGTTCCAATGCATTTTATTGCATTTTAATTTACAGACCCCCTGGTTCCAATAGCTCTTTTATGTCTGAATTCAGTGGGTTTTTATCCTCTATCATCAGTTTGGACCGAGGTTTTATGGTTGGTGATTTTAATATTCACGTTGATGACGTTCCTCGCAGCTTTTCTTAATGTCACGGAATCTTTTCACCTTTTGCACTGAGGATCTGCATGTTACCGACCATAAATGTGTTCTGTTCAATCTGTCTTTTAATTGAGACTCTGCCCAGTAAACGTGTCAGTTGCTCTCATATCATAAATCGCCTCTCAGCTGAGACATTTTCCGCAGTATTTGACCCAAGCACAGTGCTGTCTTCCCACACTGACATTGCTTGTCTGGTCCACTTCTTTAATACACATTGCTCTGCTGTTTTGGAAAAAGAGGCTAAAGTGAGACTTGTTCCCTCCATCAATTCATCCCCCTGGTTAAATGACACTATTTAATGTTTCCATTGCAAATGTCGGAAGGTAGAGAAACGCCACGTTCCCCGTCTCTATTACAAAGACGTCTAAGTCTGACAACATGGTTAAGGATGCAAGGGTTTCTTACTTTGCAAATCTTATTTCCTCCAGCAAACTCGACGCTAAAGTCCTGTTTGACGCCGTCAACAGTATTGTCACTCCTGCACCTCCTGACGTGCCTGTCTTTTCCAATCATGACCGCAGTAGCTTTTCCTCTCTCTTTGTGGATAAGATTAGAGATGTCAGGGCTAGCATCATCCCCTTGTCTACTCCCTTTTCTGATCATCCAACTCGGCCATCGACTTTGGACTGTTTCACTCCTGTTTCCCTGCAAGACCTCATTGATCTGGTGGGCAGTATGAATCCTTCCTCAAGCCCTGTAGACACTTCCATGCTCAAAAATGTTCGTGGGTCTATTGGTCTACGCCTGGTCTCTATTATAAATAGCTCCCTGAAATCTGGTTCTGTCCCAGCTTGTTTTTAGGCCTCTTCTCAAAAACACTAACCTTGATCCACCCCTTCCCCAAAACTATAGGCCTATATCAAAGGGGCCTTTTATTTCAACATTTTTTGGAAAAAGTTGTTGCCAAACAGCTCACTTGACTAAGCACACCATTTGAGATAAATTCCAATCGTGTTTCCGTCAGAGGCGTTCCACTGAAACAGCTCTTCTCAGGGTCTCCAGTGACACAGTGATGTCTTCAGATAGGTGTATGTTCTGCTTTGGTGCTGCTGGATCTTAGTGTAGATTTCGATACTGTAGATGTCAGCATCCTGACTGAAAGGCTGAGACAGTGGGTGGGGGTCTATGGGAACGCTCCGGACTTGTTCTCCTCCTGTCTGTGTCGCTTGGTCCCTACTGGTCTGAAACTGCTGCTCTTCCCTGAGGTGTCCCTCAGGGTTCTGTCTTGGTCCATATATTATTTTACTTGTATATGCTTCCCTTAGGTCATATCATTAGCACATTTAAAGGTATCTCTTGTCACTGTTACACTGATGATATCCAACGTCTCTTTTAAGCCTGATGAGTATGACAAACTGACCATTTTGCACATTTTTCTTACTGCCATTAAGGACTGGATGGTTAACGTCGATAAGACTGAGGTCCTTATTGTTGCTTCAGATAGCTTAGCTTCCAAGGTTGCTCAGTGTTTTGGGTCCGTTTCTCCAGCTGTACAGTTCAATCTCAGTCATCTCGGTGTTGTATTTGATCAGGCTATGTACTTTAACAAACACATCAAATCACTGACCTGTACTTTTTTCCATTTTAGAAATATTGCTAAACTCTGTTCTCAACCTGAGCTTGACATGATCATTCACGTTTCTATATCATCCTGGCTAGACTACTGTAATTCCCTTTTCACCTGCCTCAGCAAGTCATCCCTGGAGCGTCTACAAATTGTCCAAAACGCTGCTGCAAGGCTGATGACCAGGTCCAGCAGGTCGACTCAAATCACACTCGTCCTAACGTCTTTGTATTGGCTTTCCACCAGCTTCAGGATTCATGTTAAGGCTCTCGTTTTCAGGTGCCTGACCATTTCCTGCATGCTCAGGCACCTGAGTACATCTCTGACCGGCTCCACCCTTGTATCTCCAGTCGGTCACTCAGGTCTCCTGACCAGGGCCTACTGGGTCGTCCCTCGCACTCGCCGGAAAACTAAAGGTGATGGCGCCTTTGACGTGTGGAATGCTCTTCCTACAGACATGCGTTCTGCAGTCTCTGTTGACTGCTCTCCTATGCAAACGGCCTTTGTCTCGCCTTGTCTAGTGTTTGTAATCTTGTGTGGTTTTAAGGACCTTTGTTGCTTATGTTTCTTTTTTATATTTTTTGACTTACTTTCATGATATTATATGTTATTATAGAGAGACTGGTTGGCTGTTGGCAGGTTGATTGATTTGTTCATTTGGTTGACTGGCAGGTTGTTTCAAAGTTTGACTCACTGGCTGGTCGTCATCGCTCCGACATTTGTCATTTGACGTTACAGTTTGGTTTGGTCGATTTGTTGATTAGTGGGATGGTTGACTAGCTAAGGTGCAGTCACGTAAGCATTCAGTGCACCAAACTGAGGATTCTGCTAAACCTCAGATTACAATCAGGACATTTCGAAAAAGTTTTCTTTTTACATCATCCGCTCATGGCATTGATGTGTTGTGGTGTTGTTTTGACCTCAGTGGAGGTTTAGTGAGAAGCCGGAGCTGCCGGAGCTGGGATTAGAGTTAGGGTTAAATGTGAAACTAATTTGACACAAAGCAGGAGGAGTGGAATGGTGCGATATAGGCTGGAGCCCTTACACTAACCCTAACCCTTCATAGGGACATTGGGCTGAGAAATCATCAGAGTGAAGTGAACACCCATGGGTACAACTCCTTTTCTTTTACTTGTAGCAGAATTGTTTTCCTGGTAATATGTGCACAGCTTGCTGGCTGACTAGGATACTGTACATTTATGAATATGAAGATCGGTGCACAGCTTCCAATACTGTTATTACTCAGAGCCACAACCATAAATCCAAGGGTAATTGAGCCGTAGTGTTTCAGTGTCAATGATTAGAGACACACCTTCTTTGGCACTTTCCCCCTCTGATGGCTTTATCTTCAAATGTTATGTTAATGTAATCACTAACACCGAGAAAGTGCTGAGTCGCTCTTTGTGCCGTCGTTACAGTCTTTCATGAGTGATGAAGCCATTTGCATCGAAGGCTCACGAGCTTTGACAAGAACACCTAACAAGTTTTCTAAGCTGCCAAAAACAGTTTTTCGATGGATAAAGCGTTCTCTTATCTCCCCCGGTCTGTTTCTGGAACTCTGCAGCTCGGTATTTATCGGATTATGTTCTCTGGCTCATTGTGAGTTACTGTCAAACTTTTCTGTGAATCAGACGTAGGTGGGGAGAAGAAAGAGAGAAAATATAAAGCAGCTGTCATCACTTGCTGCTTTTATTTTATTTCTGCTTTACCCTTCGCTTGTTTTTCTTGTTTTCTACTTGTTCTATTTTTCAGGGTCCAATCTCTTCGTCCTGTTTCTGCTTTCACATTTTTTCTCTTTGATGAACTCTGAGATTTCTCTATTGTCTGTTTCCATAAGTCATTTTCTTTTTGTTTCTTCAAATTCATCAGTGTTCTCATCCCTTGCCTCTGCTGTCTTCTATTCCCAGCACGGCGGATTCAGAAGATACTGTCTCTTTTTGACCCCCACTTCTCCTTCTCTGCCCCCAGGATGTTCAGATCGTGAGTACAGACGAGAACCAGGTCTTCCTCGCCCTCCAGGAGTGGTACCAGTCAGACACATACAACCTGTACCAGTCGGACCCCCAGGGCGTCTACTACTCCATCGTCCTGGAAAATGTTCGCAGCACTAAGCAGGCAGAGGAGAATGTCCTCATCGACATACTTGAGGTGAGATGGGGTGGAGGAGGGGGAGGCCCACTTTGCAAACTAACATGCTATGTAATTAGTTAGCCATGTGAACACAGCTGAGTCCAAGTCCAAGCAGGGTCTAAATAGAAGCCTCGCCTCTCTGGACTCTTCTCCTCCACAGCTGGGTCCACAGCAGCCAATCAGTGTGAAGCACTTCTAAGTGGATGTAACATGTCCTGAAAAAGAACCTTTTAATCATGCTTAAAGGATAAAGCTGTCACTAATCTGTTTTTTTCTTATTGTCAGTCCCATCCCAAATCCCATTAAAAGACCAAAACCGGCAATGGGTTGGTCTCTTTCTGACTTTCCTGTCTGTGGCACTCACCCCCGAACCCACTGGTTTCCACTGAAGATGCGCTGACCGGAGGTGCTGGAGTGAAAGCTTCCTGGAATCCAATAAATAGCAGGACAGAACTGCTAGCTGTTCCCTAAACTGGAACTGTTGTGGAGAAATGTCCCTCGAACTACAGACCCATGCACACCACTTGGTTATGTGGCGAAATCCAAAGCCCGTCGTGCCTAGATGCGGTCGCTAAGCTTTTATTGGACAATCACTGTCTGGGGTTCAGTGAACGCTCAGTTATACAGTAGACACAATGGTTATGTGTCTGTATGTCATATATGCAGGTACATGTAGAGGTTTCCTTCACCTAAATGGATATCAAATGTATGCGTTCAGCCACTGATGTCTTCCTTTACTGAAAGCAATCTCGCATTAAACATGAAGACATCTGTTCAAGGACTCAGAAGTGTTGTGGTGGCTGAGCCTGAGCTCCCCTGTTAGCCTTGCCTTCCGTTCCTTCTCTATGTGTCCTCTGTGTCGGAGTGTTTTGGCAAGGCCTCTGGATGGCTGGGCGCGGGGACGGGAAACAAGCAGAGAAGGACGAAGGAGAGAGGAAGTGTTGGAGTCAAAGGAAGAGGCGGTGGATCATGTAGGCAAAGGCCCACGCCACAGAACTCCTTTCCTCCTCCTCTCTCATCCCTCGCTCCAGGCTGCACTCTCATCGCATGCTGGAGACAGAGATAGAGAGGCAAACAGCATACAGGGGATGGATGAAGACTTGAGGCAGAAGGAGCGAAAGAAAATGAAGAGAAAAAGATGAAGTGCTGAAGAGCAGTGGAGAGAAGTGCAGACAGAAAGGAGAAGCCAGAAGTCCAGAGAGAATACAAGCAGGCTTGTGTACTTTGATTTAAACAATTACCTTGTTTCACTTTAAAAAAATCAGCGTTACATAATAGATAGCAAAGGGAGCTGTGGGAGTCTGCGGATGGAGACGTGTCTGACATGCTGCCAGGCTCGGTTTAAAAGTCTGCTCATCATCGTCCTGCTGGTTAATGTTTCAACTTCAGAGCCTGTAGCTAACAACCTCGAAGCTGCAAAAAACATGCAGTATGGATTGATTTCAGTCAATTCAACTTTTACAGCCCTGCACTTTGTGTGTCAGTGGTTTCCTTTCAGCCTCCCAGTGAAAGTGAAGCGCTTTGAGTGGCCGGATGATTAGAAAGGTGCCACACAAGTACAGTCCGTTTACCTCCAAGTAACATGCATTGCTCCGTAACATATCGCACGGTGGGTAATCCGCCTTCAACCACTGCTGGCAGTCTCTTATGTTCTGGCTGATATGCTCAATGTAGCTGCATAGTTCTAGGTGAAGCTACTTTGTCAGGAAAATTACAATGTGTACTTCGAGTTACTGGACTAAAGTGAAACCATGGAACTTTTGAAAGAATAAATAACACATTCGTCCTCTTACAAATGAAAAGTTAAATTCAGATGCAATAAAAAAAAGTAGAGCTTTACTGCTACAGCCTGACCAGTTGGCGGCTATTGTAGCTAATGTTGGTGCCAATGAGCAAACTTTAGAGAAGTATTGGGTAACTGACATTACTGAGTCGGTTCACTGACTTTGGGATTCTTCCTTGCTTGTGCTACATTTTAGCATTTACCATGAGACTGCCATTTCCACTTGTGGCCACAGTGGCCCCTGTTCAGCACGTTGCATAGGCTCACTTTGAATGAGCAGGTCAGATAACCTCCGGCAAACATAACCCTAGCTGTTGTAAATCTGCCTTGTTTCCCAGGTACGTGGAATCAAAGGAGTCTTCCTGGCCAATCAGAAGATCGATGGCAAAGTGACAACTCTGATCACCTACAACAAAGGCCGCGACTGGGAACCTTTGGCCCCACCTACTACTGACATGAATGGCAAGCCAATCAGCTGTAAAGCGGTAAGAACCGACCCACAAAACACTCCCTTTTCCTTCTTTCTTTATTCTGCTACGTGAGTTGAAATAGGGAGTGTGTGACCTCACTTCAGCTGCGATGGGATACATCACTGCTGATAGTTTGCACTTTAAAGTGAATGTGTTTGCAGTAACAAGTCAGCTACCAAGAGAGCGGAGCGACCACAAACTCAAGACAGCGTGAAGGAAGCCAGGAATCTCATCGGCTGAAGAAAGCTGACCAGCTGACCAGCTGACAGTAGAGGTATAACAGTACGGAACGGGTCCGTGGACGTTCAGGCCACTCGTTGCTTCGTTTTTCTTGTCAGAATCAAAGCACGAAAAAACCGAGAGAAGCAAATCAAATAACGGCCCAGTTTGGATGTTTGCGAATGTCGTTTCCTTCTGCAGAAAGACATGAAGACCCGGAAGTAAAAGTAAATACATCAACATCAGAATCAGAATGAGAAATACTTGGTCGATCCCCGAGGGGAAACTCTCCGTAACAGCAGCTCACTGTCACGTCAGTGCACACAAGAGTGGAAGTACTCAGCCAAAAGCAACAAGGCCATGGCCGATTCATAAAAGTGTGACATTCTGCCAGCACAGGATCTGTACCTGGGCAACGTGCCTGCAGAGGTCAAAGTGTGTGATATAGTCTGTGTGTTGTTCTCTCTTGAGAATCGTTGCTGTGTTGCCGCTGCTGTCTTTATGGCGTCTTGCTGTCTTCGTTCTGTACATCATACTTCATCTGTGATCATAGATTTATTAAAATCTCTCCAAAGGACTGCAGGTGAAGATTATCCCGCTGGATAACACTGGCACATTTACACAAATGTTGATTTGTCCTTAGAAATGAAGAAATGCACATTTTGCGGCGTCGTTTTTCCTGGAAATAGCCTGTGTCTGCTCCAAATAGTGTTATCTGCACACTGCAGTGTTATGACAGCCAGTGTCCTGCTGTCCGTCATCCTGAGGTTTAAAGCATCGAGATCCAGGTCCAGCACTCGTTTCAAATGAATTAGCTTCCATTAAAGATCTTTCCCCATGTTAGATTTGATTGACAGCAGCATTTGCAGCAGGATCATCAGGTATCTGTGTGGCAACACTCACTGAACAAGTCATTGTGTCTAGACTGTGGGAGCATGACCCTCTGATGCTCACGTTAGAGTCTCTCGCCACGTTTCTGTTCTGCAGCCGGACTGTCACCTCCACCTCCACCTGCGCTGGGCGGACAACCCCTATGTGTCTGGGACAGTCCACACCAAAGACTCTGCTCCGGGTCTCATCATGGGAGCTGGTGAGTCTCCAGAGCAAAAGTGTCTTTTTATTTCTTTGGTTCTTGCCCGTGTGACCTTCTCTCCACCTGACATTCCTGCATCTTTTTCACACTCATTAACTGATGCAATCAATGTTTCTGGTCCAAACACTGTGTGGCAGCTTCAGTGAGAGTTCCACATCTGTGCTTTCTCTGTAGTAATGACTGAAAGGAGCAGTCGCCTGCAGTAAGAACTGAAACCCCCCCATTCCCACACGGAGAAAAGAGAGCCCTACAGTTCAGAAACTCAAACGCAAGCAAAAACTAAAAGCTGGCATCCCCTTGGAGATGCACGGCTGACGACGGGCAGAGCAGATGTAGCTGCGTCCCGTCGCCTACTGTTTGCGTTTGCCAGTGTGTTCAGCTGGGATGTCTGTGTGGGATGTCTTTGCCAGTGCCGACACGGAGTCGCAAGCTGCAGCTCTATTTCTTTCATCAGATAAACACTGTTGTTGTAAACTGCTGTGATGAGCTCTGCTGATTTCACTCTAAGAGACATCTTTTCTGATAATGTCATATTTAGATGAGTATTTGAATGGAGCTACCAAATACAATCCGAAGGCTAATAACTAAATAAATATCACACCTTTTTCCCTAACTTGATAACTGTGTGATGTAGTATTTAGGTTATTTAGTGTAGATATTGTACTTTCTGAGACATTGACATTATCATGCTAATAGCAACCTGCTAATATTCAGATCCTCCAGAAAAAGGCAGATTTTGTTTTGTGATTTTGCGGCATGTTTTCTCAAAAAATGCGATGGAACATGCGGGATATTTATGCAATTGTATGCGATGAAAGTGCGGGAACTTGCAGAAACGGAAGTTTTGGGCCTTGGGCAGGGTACACCCTGGACAGTGGCCAACTCGTCGCAGGGCTGACACAGAGACAGACTAGCTCATATCTGACATGTCTAAACATAATGTAGAGGGACTGTGGGCTGATGATACTGCAGGGGGCAGTGTTTCTGTGCTCCATGTGTGCAGCCTCCACAACAACACTCCATTACACCAAAAGTCAAAAATCGGAGAGATACAAAGTCAGAATCGTGACTTTTTAAAGAGACCAAGTTCCGTTTACCTATGAGGATAAGTATAATGCCTTTTGTGGCATTAGCGGGTCTGAAAAAATACCCCTGGTGACGTCATAATGAAGTCTAAAATCTGGACTTTTTAACCCTTGTGTTTTGTTGACAGTAACTCTAGTTCCTCATTGCTAGGGGTCCACAGACTCCACTGCTGTATGTGCAAAAATAAGAAGAAGAATTGCTACCATTTCTTTCCTTTAAATACTTTTTGGCCTGACCTTAGTAAAACGATAATAGTAACTAAGTAAAAAGTTGTAAAGTAAGTATCGATCCCGTTGGCACAAACTGTGCTTGCACATTTGATGAAGGTAATAAAAATACAAAAATGACCATTAACCATGATTATTACACCAAATTATTAAATATTTCATGTGATATATGTCATACAACACTTGTGCCAAAAGCTCTTACCTAAAACCTCTTACCTAAGTAAAGGTAAAATAACTGTTTGACTCACAGTCAAAATTAGTCAATTTGAAACTTTTGTTGCCCATTCTTTTCTGTAATATTTTAGCTAATTGTGCACATTTTTAGGTACATAGAATTGTTAAAGGGAAATGTGGAGCCATATAAAGTTCTAAGGGGGAATCCGGTCTGTTTGGGTTCTCACTGCGTAGTCTCCTCACATCTGTTCTCCCTGTGTTCCTCCCTCTCTTTGAATCTGTTGTTGTTGCATGCCTCATATGAGCCTCCCTGCCTGATGAAATTTTCAATTCCTCATCTTTTCTTACCTCCAGGTAACCTTGGCTCCAAGCTAGTGGAGTATAAGGAAGAGATGTACATCACTTCAGACTGCGGGAAGACGTGGCGACAGGTACATCACGTCCTCCCTTGCTGCTTCTCTTTTCCCTCTCTACACTCCCCTCCTCACCTTCTCCACACGTCTCATCAAAGCTAGATGATCTGCAGAGATATAAAAATCTAATCTTATTTCTGTTCAGGCCTTCTTTTACTCCAAACTGTATGCCAAAGTAACAACTTTTGGATGCTACTTTTCCAAGAACAGTCTTTTTGCTTTTCATATAAAAAACCTTTTTCTGTTACATCTTTCAAGGTTTTCGAGGAGGAGCATCACATCCTGTACCTGGACCATGGTGGGGTCATTGTTGCCATCAAGGACACCTCTATTCCCCTCAAGATACTCAAGTAAGACTACTGTTATGTCACTGTAGCAACAGCACTCCTTGCCGCTGTAACCCATGGAAGGAGAGAACTGGCTTTGGTTTAGGGCCCTTTTCTAATCGGCCAACCGGTGCGCGTGTAGGTGTGTCCAAGCTCAATGGGCAGCAGTGCAAGGTGCAAAAGAGCTGAATGAAGTGGAATATAGATCAGAGGGTGATTCATGGATACAAATGTCAGCCAATCGCATCACTTCTGTCATCGCTCTCTAACAGCTGAGCCAGTCACAGAGAAGCATGACGACAATAGTTCAATAAACGGAGGGAGAGCTTCTCCATCATTCTGACAAATTTCAAGTGTGACAGTACGAACGGTGAAGCATTTCAAGAATCAAACCTGCAACGCCGCAGTTGGAAGGGAGGCTGTGACGAACAGCGTCAATGGTCCTGATGTAAGGATGTAATGTAGTCTGTCGTGGCTCAAAAACTGACCACAGAACGGTTTGGTCTCATCTGACCTGCAGTCAGCTGGCCACGACACGAGATGATTCTGTCATCTTCCCCGACATCTTGACTGTAAGGAGGCCGCGAGGGACAGCTGAGGGAGATCCAACTCTCCTTTGTTTGGGAGGGGAGAGGGAGGTAGGGAGGGGGTTTATTTTGTGTGGTGTGTTGCAACTAAATGAATAAGTTTGGACCATTACACTATTCGATGCATCTTTAAACTACACAAAAAACACGTTCTCCCCTTCAACCCGCTACTGTCATGCTGCCATGCTGGACACACAGCTCCCCAGCGCAGCCCTGTACCCTTCAACACCTCACAGCTCATGCAGGCTATTTCAAGCTCAGCAAGATGTTATCTCATCGACCTTAATAAATAAGGATGAAATAATGAGAAACCCGAGATAAGAGAGTACGGAGAAAAACATTTATCACAGACCTAAATCAAACGACCTTTTAGATGGGCCCTCATCCGTCTCTCGGTGAAGTTGTCCTTCACATTTTTCCCTCCCTCATGCCTCAGCTAAATCAATAACCCCAAGGGCTTCTGGCAGCGTGGTGGAAAACATCTTGCCATCGAGCCACCGAGAGCTGTGAAAGCATGAGCAAATGTTCTGGGAGAAAAGACACCTTCTTCAAAGTGGAATGAGAACGGTTTTTACCACTTTGTTACACAAAAGGACCATGATGTTATCACCTCATCGGGAGCTCAGACGTCCTGGCCTGAGTTCTGCTTCCGCAGCCAGAAGCTCTCGTCTTAGTGGAGTTTCATGACCCCCAATAACTCTTTCTTTCTCACCTGCTCCATAATAACGGGAGCGCAGCACATTTCAGACTGAAAAGCATTGTTCTCAAGCCAAAAAACTAATGAAGGAACAGCAATGTTATTCCAGTATTTTGCACATTGATTCCTGACATGGTCAGTACATGTCTCTGTTGGACGCCTGCTCTAATTAGCTGCTTTACTCAGCTCTGTAATGTCAGTGTTGCAATTCCAACTGGTCTCCAACAGATCAGTAAATGTTTTAACCCTTTTACTGTGCCAAGCCCCATTTATGATCTACTCATGGCAAAGCAGGAAAAGTGGGAACGACCTCAAGGTCCCCCAAAAACCCCAGCTTTACTGTGTGGCAGCTCTTTAATGGTCATTTTATTATTTGTATTTGTGTTACCAGTAACCATAGGTGTCGCCAAATCAACCAGGACCAAATCGTTAAGAGCAACTGCATCCAGAAAAATAACGCGGTAATCCCATACTCTTTCCACCATCTTTGTTATTCCCAGCAAGTGCATAGTGGACGGTTCTGCAGCGTATGATTTACTTCCAGTG
The DNA here is from genome assembly GCA_011952105.1 of Coreoperca whiteheadi. Lineage (NCBI taxonomy): Eukaryota > Metazoa > Chordata > Actinopteri > Centrarchiformes > Sinipercidae > Coreoperca > Coreoperca whiteheadi. The sequence goes on along the minus strand of CM022475.1, from coordinate 2,951,695 downwards.
CCAACATTCAGTGCCAATGCAGGGGTAGTGTGCCCTGTGTAGCTGGGTGAGAGGTATAGGTGTGGAGGTCAGGGTGGTGGACAGGGGTGAAAGTAGGCCGGTCTGGTCCGGTACTCGGCACCCCTAAAAGATTCAGTGCCGGTAGAAGAGGGGACAGCAGCTGCCTGCCAAAGCCCACTTACAACAACTCGTCACGACCGCATTTCCAACAAGAAAACACATCTGCTAACGTTAGCTCAACATCAACAACAGTTAGGTTTCTTAGAATTGCTTCTAAATTGTTGCAGTGTGTTTGTGCCTGTGCTGGAGGGAACCCTGCTGCCTTCCCAAAAGGCTAGTCGACTTACTGCTGGCTGACGCCAACTTCTGCTGCAGCAGACTGTTCGATGTGGAGTGCTCTGGGTCTTTGGCAGGCAGTCGTTTCTTGCTCAAATCTCCCAAATAAAATGAAGTTGTGATGTTTCATGATGTTCAGTTTTATTCAGGCCAAACAAGCCGTGGGACTTCCAGGGGTAGTTCTGTAACTGTGGAATACTGTAATAACTGCGCGTATGCAGCTTTACTTCCTAAACACTCACAGTGCTTGGAAGGGTGCGTTTGATTTATTGTTCCCCTTCTTTCGAGTTTTCACGACCAAACCACCACTTCATTGGTGTCGTTTGCACCGAGTACGTGTGTACAACTGTTGTCGATGAATGGTTTTTCTACCTTTATTCATTCAGGGGGGAGTTTTACTGAGAGCAAGGCTCTCTTTTTCAGGAACGTCCTGATCCCATTCCCACCTGGAAGCTGCCCAGTACAACCACAGGCTGCTCTGCGGGCCACTGAGCGGCTCCACTGGAGCAGGCAGGGTTAAGGGCCTTGCTCAAAGGCGCCAAGGGGAAACCTCCATCATTCCACTGGGTTTTTTTGAATTAGTTGTAATTGTCTTCTAATTTCAAACATAACAAACTGTTGTGATTTTGAAAGGTTTTTCAGTTTTCACAAATTATGTATCTTTCTACATCATGAAGGGGTTAAAAAATGTACTATGTGTGTTCAGGGATGCATGAAGCTGGGGGTGGGAGGAGAACACTCTGAAGGGATGAAGGCTGGGGCAGTAGCACCAGCAAGAACTGGGAGTTTAGCCACAATATTTACCTGATCTTTATGGTACCGTAGTTGCTACGTGCTGATATTTTAGAAAGAAAACATATTTAAAACATGTTGTCATTGAACGGAATCGTCCGATAACAGAGTTCTTGTACGGCAATAGGGTTGCTTTCCACTTCCTCTGCAGCGGTGATGTAGCATTGCACTGGAGTGGGTGTGGCCACAATTGCTACAGACCACACCTACACGTGATGTTGGGTGTGGTCAATGCTTCAGCACACACATTTTTCAACCACTAGAAGTCAGGGCAGCGATGCTTTTCTTCGTCATACTAGATCAAGTGTGGAGTTCTGCTCTCTCAGGATGGGTCTGTGTGACCAGACAGAAAAAAGAGAGGGTAGGAAGGACAGAGAAAGAGAAATACAGCAATAGACAGAGTGAGTGTGCGGACATGGCAAGCTGTAGCAAGAGAGGAGTTAGAACCTGAAATGAACCAAGTCATGTCCTCAGAATTTAGACTTTCATAATACTCAACAATCTGTCTACATCCTGAAAACAAGACTAGTTCACTGACTCCGCAGTGCCTTGGACTCTCTGAAATAATTACACCATGTTCCCATGCGGGGGGGGGTAGGATATCTACAACTGTGTACATCAAAGCAGTGCCATTTCCACGGCCACTTGAAAAGCAGCGCATCCAAACTTTTAAAAGGGACAACTGTTCATGTACGCACACACTCTCAAATCATTTCACATAATTCCCTAGCTCCTCTCATCGGCTCACTCAAACTCACTGGAGTTTTGTAACACACCCAATGCATTCATATCAGTCAATTATGGAAAGCCAGCAGGCTGAGAAATGAGATGCCACCGTAACACGGCGTCCGGACAGGATTGTGTTATGTACATTTATGATTTCTGATTGGCTCCACGTAGAATAAGGCTTGTTTTAGGTTTCTTCGTCGCACTGGAGGAATGGCGTGTGGCACGGAGCATAATTATAAGTTTGGCTCGCTAATCTATTTGATTACAGGGCTATCACTCCATCCAGTTCTAATAATTCCTCGGGTATTAGCTGGAGAAAATGAGATATAATTGGATGTGTGACAGAGGACATTGGCATGTAGAAGCCTGTAGTTGTCCAGCTGATGGGGGTGGCTTTGGCTTAGAGGTAGAGTGGGTCGTCCACGAAGCGGAATGTCAGCGGTTCGATCCCTCATCAGTAGTTAGTGATAAAAGGGGGTGTTACTGATATGAATCATCAGTACGAAAGCCTCAGGATGCTTTGAACGAGCTGGTTGTATGATGTGGTGTCTTATCATATCTAAGGGCAAAGTGTTTACAGCTGTTCCCAACGACCACCCTCGAATGGCCTGCCGTCGTATCCTCCTCCTGGCTGCATCACTCTGCCTTTCTGATCTCTTTCCAAGACTTTCCAAGGTCTGTTAGTGTCTTTGTAGCCTTGACATGGTAACTTGTACGAATGGGGACACTACTGGACAGTCTCCCTTGGTGTTGCACTTACATGTGAAACATGGGAAAAGTGACAGAAGAAGCTGAGTGAAGACGCAATAAGTAGAGCGTGAGGAAAATTCCAATCCTGTTACGCTGACACCTCCGTACAGTTAGTTACAACGTTACAAAATTGTCGGAACCAGCACCCTCCTGATTCTGCCTTTTGCAAGCTGGTTTCAGACAATCTGACAACCACTTTGTTTGAAGCATACTGAGGCCTTTACCATAGCAACAGAGTCTTTAGTAGCTTTGTATATCCCTTCTGTTTCCCTGTAACTGTGCATGTTTACCTGCTGATTATCACATTGCAGTCCTTGTTCGTACATCATTACCACACACAGCCTGCAGCGCGAGCCACACACTGCTCAATTCCACATTGATCCCTCTCCATCACGCAGTCACATTTACTCAGCACTGCTGCCACTGTTGACTGCAGGAGTCGTCGGCACAGTGAATAAAGCAGAGCAGATGGCTCGCTTTGTCTGTCGAAGGCTCTTCATTTTGAGTTTGGATTGAAGGAAAATCAAAGACCAAGTACTGCTACACAGAAAAGATTATCCCATTTTCAAGTGATGTGTCAAAGCACTTTTTCTTTTAGATCATTAGTATCTTTCCTCAGGTGGACATTTCCTGGCAGCTTACCCTTTCTCCCTCATCTGTTATTTCATTCTTTGTGTTATGTCCTACAACCAGCAACCTTACAAAAAAAGCTTCCGTCAAGTGACCCTTTTGCCCGACTCCCCATAGTTACTGAAGATAGAAGGCCTTTAGGATCAGGACTAACCAGTGTGTTTGGCGAATGCTTTTCTAGGCAACGTTGGCCTGGTTAAACTTCCCCAGAGCTGCTAATGATAGCCTAAACTAAGAGCATACAGGACTATGTTCCACACAGTGGGGAAATACCAAACAGTGGCTGAATGGGGCTCTTTTTAATCCTAATTTGTAACCCCACAAAATAATCTAGCAAGTTAATAATGTGCTCTTTGTGCATAAGCTAGTTAGCTAAACATGCTAACCAACGTAGCTTATGCTAGAGCAGATGATCACATTGTTTAACCCATTCCTCCTAATGGTTTTAGTTTAAATCCATCCTCCAACTCTTTAACGCCAAATGGACAGGGCTGGGTTTAGTAAATGGTCGATTCCCTGGGAGCGTGTGTTTTGTAATCTAGTCATTGTAGAAACAATGATGGCTCCATCTGAAGAGACTTTCATCAATGTCTGAGTAACAGTGATTGTGACCGCTGCACGTTTCTCCGCAGGTTCAGTGTCGATGAAGGATGGACGTGGACCGTTCACAACTTCACCAGCACCTCTGTGTTCGTCGACGGACTCCTGAGTGAGCCAGGAGACGAGACCCTGGTTATGACGTGAGTGAAACCCCAGTCTCAGCAGGAGAAATGTTCGATTTCAGGACTGCTGTCGGAAGGATAAAATGAAAGTCCAAATAGGTTCAGTGGAAATTATCGTAAATGGTCTGAAGACATTAAATCAAATCAATCAAATCTGAGCTTCCATTCAAGTAAATTACAATATATTGAATTGAGAAAGCTCTGTGGAAGAATACATTAACGCCTTTTGTCCTGCCATCACACTTCCCGCTGTCTGCCTGGTTCTAATGACAGGGCAGCCCTGCCTGCCCCTACACGACATTCAAGCAAACTCAAGTTTCTCTCCCATCACAACAATTCCCTCTCGATCTGTTGGAGCGGGGAGCCCAATTTCGTGGCGCTAACAGCAGCCGTCCTCGCTCTTCACCTCCACAGGGTTTGATTGCCGTTACAGCAGAGGTTGATGGGAGGGGAGGCCTGAGCGTGCCCTCTGCCCTCCCTCCCGGTCTCACTTTTCTCCACTCTGACATCGTATTTCAATGGTTCTGCTCTGTATCTGTGCACTCTTGAGTTTCTGTCTCACTTCCTTTGTGCGTCTGCCTGGGCTGCTTGTCAGGCTCCCCCAGGCTTAGACCAGTACAGCAGTCTGGTACCGGTTCTTGTCTTAATACTCAGACGTCGGCTGGTCAGATTCATGCACTTTTGTTAGAGGGGTTACATATATAATAGATAAACCTTTAAGAATTAGGTAATAACAGGGCCAGAATATACCGTTTTCACCAATAATGGATCAGACCTGAAGACAGCCTGAAGTTTCGGTTGATTTCTGGTGTGTAATCTCGAGCCTCACGAGGCTGCTAGCATGGCCCTAGACTTGGGTTGTTGTTAGAATTGTCTTGAGTTTAGATTGAGGGATTTTCCTGTCCCTTACTCCACTTTTGGTGAAGCACAAACCTCATCCCTGCCAATTCTTCAGCAGCATCTGACCCAAACTGTTGATTAGACTTCATCTTTTAAGAAATATAGTCGCTCTCTTTTTCCCCGAATCGCTCCATCAGCAAGTTAGCTGGAGTGAGACTTGTCACATCATCTCAGACTCCAGGCCTCGGCCCAGAGATAAGGCCGGCTTCCAGCTGTAATCCGCTGAGAAGGGCAAAGAGATGGTCACACACACACACACACATTAGACACACAAGGAGGCGAGACTTGAACACTCAGACTCACTCACCATTATCTGCCATGTGTCAGACACACACACACACACACACACACGTAGCCCGTCTGGCGAGATCGGGTCGGCAGCCAAGGAGGGGTGCTGAGGGCATCGCATGTCTGACAGATTAGCCAGGCTCTATTTCCTTGCTGCTGAGTTTCGATTTTTGATGGCGCAGCCTGCCATCCCATAATGAAGTCTTTGAGCAGTGACTTAGCACCAAGGACAGGTGGGGGAGCACAGATCGTCCACCGCTCATACTAATGACAGCTGGTCAGATATTAGCGCCTGCACAGACGTGTGCTACATCGCCACCAGCTGATTGTGCTGCTGACCAGCCACGGAGCTCCCTGCACCCTAACTAACAAACTCACAAAAACCAGCACATCTTTACTCAAAGGAATCCCTGCGTCTAATCTCATTCAGTACCAAACCTCTCCTGGAAATGACTTCCAAACCCTTTCTTGGTAATGTCTGCCTCCTTCTTGGCTCTATGTTTTAATGAGAGGAACTAAAGGAACACATTTCCCACTGTTAATGAATGTTGATTTGGTCTCACTGAGCTGATTGGCCACTAATAGAGCTCTTATGGCTCTGGAGTGGCTGTTCAAACCTAGAAAAAAAAAGCGAGAAATTAACTCTGAGGCTGGTGGGAGTTAACACACGAACAAATCAAGAGAGTTTTACACCTAATGCTGAAGCTAACAGAGCAGTGACACAGCAAAATCCACTCAAATACAGCAAAGGTGAATTGAATTTCATTTGTACTCCTCAGAGCATTGAAAGGTTTACGTTTGAAACCTCCGTAGCAACATGTCTTCCCAGAAACAATGGGCCCCATATTCCTGTTTACTTCTATTAGAGATGAATCGATTAGTTGTCAACTATTAAATGACTCGCCCCACTATTTTTGGAATCGGTTTGAGTAATTATTTAAGAAAGAAGGTCAACAGCCTTTAATGTGAGTCTTTTCTGGTTTCTTTGCTCCTCTAAGCTGAATATCTTTGGGTTGTGGACAAAACAAGACATTTGAAGACGTCGGCTTTGGCAAACGCTGATCGACATCAACTAATCATCATTAGTTGCAGGCCTAACTTCTTTCCTAAATGAAAGTTCCATGTCGGATTCCAAACTGCTCATTTCAACCTGATGACTGAACATTATCTGCATTGGCTGCAATGAAAGGCCACCTGTTCTGCACTGTTTGCAGGCAAAAATGTTACCAAAGCGCGCAAAGAACTTTCAACTGTGGAAGTCCCGCTGTCGATCAGCAGACAAAAACATAAATTTAGCAGTCAGTACTCATATTAGGGAACGGGGAAATATGAATACAGCTGCCAGTGACGATCACAGTCCCACTGTGGAAGAAATAAAGACAGAAGTTAGACGCCAACAAAGCAAAGTCCACGTGTTGGACAGAAGCGGTCACCGACTATATGGTGGCTGATATACTGTCGGGTGCAACAGCGAGCTGCATAAAGACCCCAAGTTCTGCATTTTATTTACTGCTATTTAAAAACCAAGTCGTCATATTGTACATACTCGACTCTCTGATTATAATGTTCTCGTAACACCCTGGTTCAGTATTATTTAATATCTTATTGTCAGTTGTATAGTTACGATTCTTCACCTGCTGTACTTATGTTTCTTTACACTTCTTTATGTTCCTATTGTGTTTATTGTTTGAAAGCAAATTCCTAAATTCCTAATTCAGGTGTGAACCCGCCGCGCCGTAAAGTCTTCCGAGCAGTTACTTAAAATATGCCGATGAAATCCTAAACATTGTGCAACCTCTCAGTAAACCACGATGATGGGGATGATGATGAGGAAGCGGTGAGAATAATAATCGTTCAAGTTCATTTCTATTATAGATGATTTGATATAGAAGTTCTGTCACACCTAAAAGAATACTCCAAGTACGACAAAATTAGTAAATCCTAATAAATTGAATACTTCTAAATAAATGTGTCTCTGAGCAAAATATAATGAAGCTGCCATGGGTGGTCTGCCATGTCAGGTGGGCCTGAAAAGGCAACAGGATACAAACACATTGCACAGAAAGTGAGAGCAACAGGGAGCTCCTTAAGGGCCTGAAGGTCATTTCAACCCCGTAGCAAGCTAATCTCAGCCTTTAGGAAGCAAGCCCGAAGAGGCCAACGATAGAAATACGCGACGTTTTGATGAAAAAAACTGAAGGTGGCGCAGCGAGAAACAGACTGGAGAACAGCAGACAGATGAACAAGAACAACAACAGCGATAAAAGGATGAGAATGGGAAACGGCAGCACGTGTGGCTCCACAGCCGAGACATCCATCACTTCCCTTTAACGGTGAAGCCACGCTCGCCTTGCAGGAATGCCAATGGTAGACATTATTACCTGTGTTGCATTGTAACAGATCACCATCTAGTGGAGAGGAGGGGGACTGCAGCTCTGTGAGGCTTCCCGGCTCATGGCTGATGGTACTGTAAGAAGGTTGAATGTGCTCCACATGTAATGCAGCAAGACAGTCAGCACAAAGGTTGTCTGTGTCTGTGCCTATCATTGAAGGGACATCGTGACGCCAGCTGTTGCACAGCGTGCGAATGAATGGACGGTGACTTGCAAAGTCTCCTGCACAGGGGGGATCTTTGGATCGGTTGTCCAGTTCTACCTGCAAACAGACTCAAAAACAGAGATCAGGACGGCACAGAGGCCATTCAGCGGCTAGCTTCAGTGCTGAGAATATGGGAAAACACCTTGAATGGAGAGCAGAAAATAAGATGTTGGAATAATACTATTGTGCTATATGAACGCTAAGCAAAGTGTATAGAGGCGAAAGGTTACCAATCCCCTGATGCCTGGCTTTATCAATGTGTTCCGTAAAGGAGAGAGAAACAACAGGAATATTTGCAGCTGAGTTCAGAGTTCAGTCCAACCCTTCCACGGACGGCGCGTCTGTGGCTAGCTAACACACAGGTGGCACAGTTGTGCAGGTGTTACTTCCCTTCCCTGTCTGAACACATGTACTTTGATGCCACCATCATGTCTGTGCGGTAAACATGAAGCTACAGCCAGCAGCCGCTTAGCTTAGCTTAACGTGTTCATCGGTGGGCTTTAGAGGCGCTAAGCTAACCGGCTGTTGGCTCTAGCTTCATATTTAGCTAGCGTGCAGACATGAGAGTGGTATCAACCTTCTCATCTAACGCTCAGCAAGAAATTGAATAAGCGTGTTTCCCCAAAACGTCACACTATTTCTAAAATGTAGCGTTTTAGAGATCGGTGTCTATTATTTTGCCAGGTGGTGGGACAGTTCTTGTCGTGTTGAGTGTTGGCAGGCAGGGAATCAGACAGAGGTGGCAGGGTGACGAGCAGTGATTTATTGGTCGACAAGTGGCAAAAACAGGTTGCAGGCAGACAGAACCAACATAGCACGACGAGGAACCAACAATGAACGCAGGAGGTGAAGCGGTACATGTGGGGAGCAGCTGTGAGAGTGGTGAACCAACCAGGGGTTAGTGCAGGGCATGAGAGAGAGAGAGAGGCTGATGGCAGGAGACATACAACACACGACTAACACAACCCGACACCACAGCAGGTCTCACACAAGGTGTGCTCGTTCAGCGGTGAATAATTGTCTTTTGCGCTTTTCCACTCCTCCAAGTTGAATCATTTCTGTTTCACGACATCATGCTGTAATGTTATGACGTGAGTCTTTGCAGGAAAAAAGATTAGAAAATGTTACAAGCTGGATCGGATACAGATGTTCGTGGCATACAGCTACACGTGATGAGGGAGGTTTGGATCTGTGCTGTGTGTTCGCAGTGTGTTTGGCCACATCAGCTACAGGTCTGACTGGGAGCTGGTCAAAGTGGACTTCAGGCAGTCTTTTCCCCGTCAGTGTACGGAGTCGGACTACGACTCCTGGCTGCTCACAGACCTGCAGGTAATGAACACACAGGCCCACAGTACATGTGTGCCTACATTTGAAACTGAACTCTCACTGCTCCGTGGTCGTCCTCAGGGAGACAAGTGCATTATGGGCCAGGAGCGGAGCTTCAGGAAAAGGAAGGCCACGGCGTTCTGCATCAAAGGGAAAAGCTACACCTCAGCTCTCAGCACCAAACCCTGTCCCTGCACCGCGAAAGACTTCAACTGGTGAGTGCTGACTCCACAGATTTATGGAAATCCTTTAGGTTCGACTACATTTCCCTGAATTATTGTATCTGAAAACCCTAATGCGTTGCAGCACAAATACGTATGTAGTACATGAATAGCACACGGGGGGAATCAAACATGACTCAATTCACTTCAGTTATGTTCGATGCCCCCCGTGTCCTCTATTCCTGTTCATATACTATGTATTTATAATCAAACAATCATTTCAGCATGTAATCATATTAGATCAAATTTAAGAAAAATGTGATGGACAGAACCTAGGATTGTCAGAGGGAATATACACTTACAGACGGACACCAGGTAGTAAAGAAAGGGTTAACCAAATGGACGGTATTAGAGAAGATAACTTTCATAATCTGGAAAGCTTTTATTACATTCCTCATGCCTAAACTCATTTCACCTGTGTGCGCAGCCATGTGCTTTGTCATCAAATGATTTCGACTGGACTTCCTCCCGCACACTGCAGAAGGCAACTATCTTAACTTCCTTAAAAATGATAGACACTAATATCGCATTTGAGACAAGAATGGCGCTGCGAGGACTGCGTGGCGTGTAGACGTGCTTTTGGCCCTGCAGCGCTGTTGCCGCCTTTTGTCAGCTATACTTTACTGTTAGTGGGACCGTTTGGGGAAGTATTGTCCCTGTCATCTGTACAGGTAAAGGAAAACTAATGAACTGTGTTTACCAAAAAAAGGGAATGGCAGCTGGAACACTTGTGAATTTTAAAAAAGGAAAAAGGACAGAAAGATGAAAAGATGTGTGTATACGACCAGATGTATCCATCGCCATGGAAAATGTAAGTGCCTGTAAAAATACTCTAAATCAGCATATTCAACTGGAGGTGACCATATCAACAGTGCTTCCTCTTGCTGCTGCTTCGGGGCCTCCATCTTGCCCATTATTTTCTCAGACCAGCGCATTTTGTTGGGCATAAAATTTGTTTCATTTGCTCCTGCTCACAATGATTTCAGCCAACACGTAACGCTTCCGTGTTGAATTTGCAGGTCCAATACTTTTACTCATCATGTTAACTCTTGTTCTATCATACCTGTGTGTGTGTGTGTAGTGACTATGGTTTTGAACGGTCACACATGGAGGGCAGTCGCTGCTTCGCTGACTTCTGGCACGATCCAGATTCGCCCCCTGAAGACTGCCACCTAGGACAAAGCTACGAGTCCAGCACTGGGTCTGTGCATGTGCACGAGTGCACGAGACATATGTGTCCTTTAGAGACGGGGCATGCACCTCCTTACTCTGTCCTCTGCCATGTTTCAGCTACAGGAAGGTGATATCTAACATGTGTGAAGGCGGGCTAAACAAGCAGCAGAGCAGCAAACAGCACAGCTGCCCTCTGCTGCCCCCTAAAGGACTACAGGTCGGCATCAAAGGGCAAATGTTGGCCGTGGCGCCTGGTGATGACATCACATTCATTGTCCACCAGGAACAGGTGGGATGAAAGTTGTTGTCTTGTCGGTTCTTCCTTTCCTTCCTCCCATTCAGTTTGAATCTGCTGAGCGTCCTCGTTCCTCCCTAACAGGGCGACACCAGCAACACCAAGTACCAGGTGGACCTGGGCGACGGCGTTCGGGCCATCTACCAGAACCTGACGGTGACGGATGAGCCCATCCAGCATCGCTACGAGAATCCCGGCGTTTACAAGGTCACGGTGAAGGCCGAGAACATGGCAGGGCACGACCAGGCCACCATGTACATCCAGGTCACAGGTCGGCCCCCGAGACACTCGTCATTACACAACTGTGCACATTTTCCACTTCTCAGAGACTTGAGACTCGTCCGACTCAAGTCTCAAGTCTCTGAGAAGTGACTTACAGCTCAAAAAGCACGTTTTTCCGGGCTATCAATGCTTAGTACGAAGATTACACTAGCACAATGTCAAACTCACACCAAATACTCCTTTTCAGAATCAGAAACAGTTTATTATTCCCCGAGGGGAGACTCTGTAACAGCAGCTCCCTGTCACGTCAGTGCACACAAGAATGGAAGTACTACGCACCTTTTAAACTTCCTCAGTCACGATTAGAATACAAAAACATTATGAACAATTGTATCTAATGTAAAATTCAGGAAATTAAGATCTGGGTATGTGTGTGTGTGCGTGCTGTATTCAACTCAACCAACATGGCTCCATTCAGCTTCTAGCTTGCTGTCTCTCAGCGAGCTGGCTGCTGACAGGAATGTTACAGCCTCTTCAGCAGCTAAGATCCTCCATCATTAAGCTGCAGGAGCACTCATACCACCACGTTTCATTACATATTTGTATCCCATCCCTCGCCACTTGTTGAAAATAGCTTATTTCCAATAGACAGCAATACAAAAGACAAATGAACACACTAAGTGAAAACGCGCTCGATTAGTAACTAAAAGCAGGAACTAGTACATAAAGAAGTGATTTGTGTGTCAGAAACATTTGCGTGCATCCTGAATGTTCATTATTCGGGACCGGAGTCCGACTGCAGTCTTCAGCTCTGGTTCTGACCGCCCAGACATCACACAACATGTCGGCGCACTCCTTTGACCTGAACTTGGACAAACATGATGAAAGCATCTTTTTTTCTCAAACCCCCCCCCACACACACACACACACACACACTTCTATGGTAACTTTTCATTTTGTACTTCCCAGGTGGAAATGCTGCCCTGCCACTAATGACCTCTATTTCATTAGTCCTGTACTTTGATAAGATGGCTCTGTCTTTGTGCAGCTTTAGAAGCCAAAGCGCTGGTTTCTTGACGTGGCTTTAAGCTGATGATGACGCCTCACTGGGCAGTCAGTCCCTTTTATTTTGTAAAAACTGACTTAGGTTTGGCCTCAGATATTGAGCTCCTCTTATTTGGAGCGCTTGTATGACAAATTAACTTCATTTAAGGACATTCGAAACTAGATCGTAGGCCTCTCACTTCACTGTTTGCTTTGCAATAAACAGCCCCTCTACAGGAAGTGCACCTGGAAGTGGTTCCCATCGCTGAGAGGAACCATGAGGTCAACCTGACAGCCATAGTTCTTCCCACTGAGGCCAACCTGACCGTCTTCTACTGGTGGCTGGGAGACAGCCTGCGGGTAAAGAACACACTACAAACTTCATCTCAACTCCTATAACACGTCGAAATCTGTGCTCCCTTCAAGCTGCGTTCGTTTGGCCAGTTTGGGGCAGCAGAATCCTGCCATCCTCTTCCCTTATGTTTTACATTCTGTTGCCCTTTTTGAGTCGAGGGTCTAAGGATGTTGTATGGTATTATTATTACCATGCATTTTATTTATTGACACTCAAGGTCACCTTACACCAGCAACAGACAGTCCCAATAAAACAACAAGAACAACAAAATACACTATAAAATGCAATTCTAATCAGAGGGAATAGGCAATTCTGAACAGATGAGCTGGATTTCAAATCCATGAGAGAATCAGTATAACGGAGGAAGCGAGTTCCAGAGCAGCTGAAAGCTCTGCTCCCCATAGTAACCAGGCTGTTGTACACTGTGAAGACTGTGATGCCCTTTGAGTCAAACTGTCATTTGTGATATTGGGCTGTAGTAATATAACTGAATTGAAAACAAGCGGAAACCAAAGATTTACATAAAATCACCTTATAAAGTTGTTATACATGTTTACATGTTAACAAAAGAATTACTATTTACAAATCACAGCAGACACGGACAGACATTAGCATTCCTTTGGAGTCCAGCTGGTCTCCACCTGGTGAAGGTTAGTCCAACACTCACTCTGTTTTCACTCGGCTTTGGTCTCCACCAGCTCCTGAGACAGCAATATCTTTAGCTGCGAAGTGCTCCACTATGCTCAGCAGCTAGTTGCTAACCCCGTGTGCTGCTTGATGTTGGGCAGGAGGTGTACAGTGGGGTTACCCGAGCCTTTATTCTGAAAACAGCTGCCTGCTGCTGCGACATTACTGAAGAAACTGAGCCGGCTCTCGCTGTAGAGCTCCGTAAAGCGGATCATTCTCTGTAGCTTCATTGTGTGTATAGTCATTTGATACCTTGTTAGTGTGAAATTAGGCAGAATAAGCAGGATTTTGTTGGTTGCTGTTTGGAAACGTTGGCCCCTGCTCCCTGTTTCACTGGGCGAGAGAGAAAGCGAATGAATGAAGAGAGAGAGTTGCGTTGGCGGGAGCAAAGCAGCGAATCAGAGAAATAAAACGTTATTTTGTGATCGCTTCTCGGAGGTTACGTTCTAAAGCCAAACCGCTGGGGGAAGGGGCAGCTTCATGCTGGCGGCTCTGTGCGGGAGTGGAGCTCAAACCGACACACAGCCCTGCACCCAGGCAGAGCACAGAGACAGGAGACGCGATGCCACTACGCTTTCATAGAGCCCCGCCCTCACAGCCTGCCTGCGTTAGTGGCTGCCCAACACAGTAGGGCTGGACCAGAGTATTCGAATATTCGAATATTCGTTGGGTCGGTTGGAATTCGATTTTCAATCTTGGGATTCGAATATTCGTATCATTTTTTTTGATTATGTTTAAATCTGGTGAAATACAATAGTTTTAATAGGACGGGACCGTTGAAGGAAGGGAACATGGTTATACTGAATGAATCTATTGGCTTTAGCAGCTGCAGTACATTCTCTCCTCACCTGCAGGGGCTTTGATGGACAGAAGCGCCTGCGCTTGGATTTCGGGTTGAGCTGCGTTGCTTTCACATTGTGGAAAATAGAAGAACAGAAACTACATGTATTAGTCTTTCTACCCGTTATGTGAATCTACTGCAAAATACAGCAGCTTGTTAAAAGTCCATCGTGAGATGTTAGCGGTGAGTCACGTGTCCCAGTAAACTGGCCCCGACCTAAACATCATCTGGAGGAGACGCCGAAGACCTCCGCTGTGTGGGAGCGCTTTAGACTGAGCGAGGACAAGACGGAGGCCGGGATCGGAGACTGGCCGACCACGACATGTTTGCAAACGACCTGAGTCCCGTCAGTAATACGCCTTCCGGCTCGCGCTGTTCTGCAGTTTATTAAGTTTATTCATTCTGAACGTGTGGCGTGCCGAATAGCGCTCCCTCGGGTCCAGGCAGCAGGACGGTGTCCACGTGTGGCGTCGATTGGATGAACGGCTCTCGACATAATCAAACAGCAAACAGACAGATGCGCGGAGATTCCGGCCTTTATTAGAGACACATGTTCAGTCCCCTCCCTCCGAAGCTTCGAGTATTCCATCTTGATTGCTACCGAAGCTTGGAAGCGCAGAAAACGGTATTCGGACCAGCCCTAGAACACAGCAAACTAAGCAAATCCAGGCAGAGGGCAACGTCTCCTCCACACTCTTCTAGTGGGTCAGAAGTGATGATTGAGAGGGATTCTTTTATACAGTCTATACATTGTTCTTCTAAGTAAATTTGAGTTTGAGCCCAATTCCATCATGTCGTTAAGGAAGCCCTTTTGTGGCCCCAGACGTTTCCTACACCCTGTATACACAGTCAACCTAATGGCCACCCTGTTGTGACTTTCTCCTGTAGCCTACGCTGACTCTGCAGAACAGCCTTCTGACTCGTTTCCCCGAGACCGGAGAGGTTTCAGTCACCGTCCAGGCTTCCAACGGCAGATCCATGGTGCAGGAAACCAGGACAGTCCGAGTCTACGGTAACACAATGAAATTAGAAACTCATTGTGGACATGGGGCGATTCAGCAGCAAATATCGACTGAATATAGGAATGAATGATAGGAATAAACAGAATGGAAATAACATTGTTTGCATAATCAGACTTTGTTATTCTTTTTTAAGCATAAACATTGGTTTTGTATGGGTGTGTTTTTGTGTTTTTTTTGTCAATCTTCTAAATCTCAGTACATTTCGTCCACTCTTCAGATGAGATGGTCAATTTTACAGACATGAAACTTTAAAATCATAAATGTAAAAAATAAGGTTCTCATCGAGGCTGAAATTGGGGGTGCTAGATTTACAGCTAAAGTTTACACGTTGTGTCACAGGATGAATTATGTCAGATTTCTTTTTATCATGCTTATTTTCTTGTGTGACTAATAAGCTGCAAACTTTTGTTTAAGACAGCGGTAGTGTAGTTATTGTTTGAAACAGTATGACTGGGTTCCAGCTCAGTTAAAATAAGCTATTTTTATTGTAGTTGAATGATCCATATCAGTCTGCCCACATTACATCTTCGTAGGCTGTATGTAATGCTAACAATGCACATCTGCATGTCCTGCATGAATTCTCCATATAATGTATGTTCTTTCCAAGCTGAAAGTACACATATCTGTGTACATACTGTAGATGTGTTTATGTACAGTAGTTTCTATTGTGTTGCTGTTTAATCTTTAGCATTTAATATGCAATAGTTGCAGCTATGATTCAGTTTGAGTTTTGGATCACGACTTTAACGACTACTTCCCTGTTCTGTCTGATCCCAGATAACTTTCAGATCATCCCTCTGAGCTTCAGCACGGACCTGGACCGCTTCAACCCAAACATCCCGGAGTGGAGAGAGGATATTGGCCAGGTGGTCAATAAAATACTCACTAAGGTGGGACACAACTTAAAAATGGATGATGATTAAATTAGTGTTCATGACACACTCTCAAAATGAAGGACTTGATAGAGGAAATACATCAATGTATGTCTACAATGGACCTCAGATGAAGACAAAAAAAGGGGAATAATAATATAGTTAATAGGATATATATTAAAGCAGGAAGTTCCTTGCCACTGTCGCCAAGTGCTTGCTCACGGTGCGATTTTTTGGGTCTCGATAAATAATATGATAATGAGTACGGTCTAGACCTGTTCTATAGGAAAAATGCAATGAGATAACTTCTGTTATGAATTGGCGCTTTATAAATAAAATTGAATATAATTTTTTGCTGAAAGCAGCTGCCTGATTTAGATGGAAACCTGGTTGATGGTTAGTTTGAGGGCTGCAAAATAAAAGCAATGAGTCAAAAGAAGCTAAAAAGCTCTATAGAGCTGAGCTGCAGAGTTGGGTGATAAGTACTGATTATTGCAGCTTTAAGATGTAACTGACCATTAACCATCTGACCTCAGGTCACTGGTGTCCCTCAGGAGTCGCTGGTTACGGTGGTGAAGCCGGGCCTCCCCACCACTGCTGACCTGTACGTACTCCCACTGGACAGCAAACCAGTCAAAAGGAGCATGTTTGTTGATAAGGTACGTTCAGTCCATAGAAAACCATATCCAGTAAATACATCATTGCCCTACAAATTAAGAATCAAATTTTTCATTTATTAATTTAGTGATTTGTAGATTTCCTCAAATCACTGTTCTATTGATTTTCATAATAGTCTCCCAATTTCCCAAAATATTTTTCCCAGCCTGCAAGCTGTGGGATGAAAAAGGTGATAGTTCTGAGAACAGGGCTAAACCTCGGTTTGTGACAAACCGCTTCCAGTGTGTCACTGCACCACACAAAGCTGAAGTAGTAGTTCACTTTGGGCAAGGTTACCTTACTGAAATTCAGTTAAAGGTCCAGTGTGTAACATTCAGGAGGAGCTGAAGGCACCAATGGAATAAGTATGTTTTCATTAGTATATAATCACCTGAAAATAAAAATTGTCTTCTCATCACCTTAGAATAAGCCCTTTATATCTGCAGAGGGAGCGGGTTCCCTTCCACGGAGGCCACCATGACGCACCGCCATGTTTCCCTTTGAAGGGAACTCAATGCTGCTTCGGCTGAAGCCGTGGGGAATGCCTCCAGCGTGACCGCATCTGAATCTCTGTGATACTTAGCCCAATCTTGATTGGTGGAACGTCAACACGTGACACACGCCAGTGGAGCCGGAAGTTATAAAGGGAGCCGGCTTCACTGTTGTCATCAGTCTTCTGATCTTCAGCAAGTGCTCTGTGTCTCTGGGAAAACGCCGAGTGTGAAGCATTTTCGGCAGTGTGCGACTCCCTGCCCGCATTTTATTCGCACCGGCTTAGCTGTTTGGGTAGAGAGCGTGCTCTGTCAGGCCTCGAGGGGGTTGACTATGAGCATTGTGAGCGTCTCCCCGTAAGAACACTCCGCCTTCGGCTGGGGCTCTTTAAGGAGAGAGGCCAGCTCTGCCCTCCACATGGTGCGGGTCCCGCGGCTGCCGAGGCAGCCCGGCGTCTGCACTCGTGGGGATCGCAGATGGATCTAGGGGACAAGGAAGAGATGGCTTGGGCCTTTTCTCAGCTCTCGTCCGCTAGCTCTTTTTCTCGCATTCAGGATCCGGAAGCCTGCACCGAGTCCATGGCTTTTTCCGCCCCGGATGTGGGACCTGCGCTGGGACCGTCCAGCTCCAAGGAGGTGGATTTCCTTGGTGCGGAAGGCAGTGACATGGGTGGCTCGTCAGCCCAGTCCCCGCTGTATAAGGAGCTGCTGGAGGTGGTTACCCGTGCTGTGGCCAGGCTTAACATCGTCTGGCCAGCGGAGCAGCCGGAGACTCATCGCTGTAGTAAGCTCGATGAGCATTTTGTCCAAAACCCACCTCCAAGCTCGTTCCGGGAGCTGCCGTTCTTTCCAGATCTCCACACTGAAGTGTCGAGATCATGGTCCAGGCCCTTTTCGTCAAGGCTTTCGAGTTCCACTGGTCACCAGTGCGCTTTGATCAGTGGGCGTCAAGAGAATGGCTACGGCATCATGAGGGGCATAGAGAAAATGCTGGCGGTGTCCTTATCGCCGGAAGCCACGTCCTCCATCAAAAACCCGACATTACCTAGCAAGCCTTGCCACACACCATCTTTAGTAGGCAAGGCTTACATGGCAGCGGGTCAGGCAGCACCATGGCGGTCTTGCAGGCAAGACGGACTTGAGGGCCGTGCTTCTCGCAAGGCAGGTTTGGAAGAAGTGGCCCTGACGGGTGCGTCGGTCCTCTGAGGGCGACCGCCCCACCTCAGGTTTTCCAGGGGCCAAGATGTCTGTAGACACTGTTACTCAGTTAATTCCCATGGCTGGTTCCCCTGATGGACTACCTGCTCGCTTGGGAAGCTCTGCCTGGGATGTCGCACTAGGTGTTGCGCACCGTTCAAAAGGGGTACAGACTTTAGTTCAGGTTCTGACCTCCAAGTTTCCGAGAGATCTTGGAGACCAAGGTCGACCTGGCGCAGGCACAGGTTATGAAGCAAGAGGTGCATTCTCTCTTGAAGTAAGGGGCCATAGAGCAAGTCCCCACATGGGAGATGTATACCAGGTACTATAGTCCTGAAGAAGGATGGAGGGTTACGCCCCATTTTAGATCTTCGTCACCGGAACCGGCCTCTGAGGAAACTTGTCAAGATGTTGACGATCCCCATGATCGTGAGCGAAATTCAGTCCATGGACTGGTTTGTTGATTGATTGATCTAAAGGATGCGTATTTCCATGTCTCCATCCTACCGGGACATCGGAGTTCCTTGGGGGCAAAGCTTACCAGTATCGGGTTCTTCAATTCGGCCTAGTGCTCTCCCCGCGCACCGTCACGAGATGTATAGACACTGCCCTGACACCTCTCAGACTCCCGGGGGTCCGCATTCTCAATTACGTAGATGATTGGCTAATACTAGCGCAATCGCAACTGGGAGCAATACGGCATCGAGATGTTGTGCTCGCCCATGTGCGGTGCCTGGGGTTTAGTTCACTGTATGGTGCCGGAAGCACCACCATGACCCAGTTAATTGCCAGGTGGCTTCAGTGCTGGAGTTTCTCTCAGGCCGGGCTCTCCCCCACTACACTTAAAGTGTATGTGGCTGTGATCGCAGCCTTCCACAGTTTGGTGGATGGCTGCTCGCTGGGAAAGCACCTACTTGTCACGAGTTTCCTCAGTGGTACCCTAGGGATGAGGCCTCCGGCTCGAGTCAGAGTCCTCTGGGACTGTGGTACTCGACGCACTATTCGCAGTGTCCTTCAAGCCCTTGGACGATGCATCAGACAGGTGCCTGGCCATAAAATTGGCATTTTTGCTGGCCATGACTTCTCTCAAGAGAGTGGGAGATCTGCAGGCCTTGTCGGTGGCCCCTGCTTACCTGGAGTTCCTGTTCCTCCTACAGTAGGCTGCGACTGCTCTGTCCGTTCTGAGCCCTCAGAACCTGACGACAACAGTGAAGCTGGCTCCCTTTATAACTTCAGGTTCCACCGGCGTGCATCATGTGTTGACGTTGCACCAATCAAGATCGGGCTTAGTTGTACAGAGATTCCGATGCGGTCACGCTGGCGTCAGCTGACGCAGCGGCTCATTCCCCTTTCAGGGAACCATGGTTACATACGTAACCTGAGATGTTCTACAGTAGCCTAGAACAGACAAACCAATCACTGGCTCTAGAGAGGGGCTCTGAGTTTCGTGTCCACTGTAGTTTCTCCTACACGCTTGGAAGGGGAGAGTGAGGCGAGCGGTGTTCAGATGGCTGCAAACTGCAGTTTCACTGAGAGATGGCACTAAATCCTGCACACTGGACCTTTAAACATCAACATTTCAAGTTACAACAATTGAAAACAGTCTTATTACAAACTTCATGTGAGAAGTGCAAAGTGTCTCCTCCCCAAGTATTTTTCCTTAATTTAATAATTTCTTATCCTCAGCGTATTCCAGCCATCATGCAGGCCTTCAATGACAATAATGTCAGCTTTGTGGTGCGAGGAGGTCTACAAGTGCTGGTGATGCTAGCTGACCCAAACGCAGGTACTGTATATTTAAATGCTATTTGCATTACTTCCCATATAGTCTACTTTTTAAAACTACAAATTTTCAATGTTTTTTAATGATAATTGCATGTTATTGATTTATTTTAAAGGGCAAGGTCTAATTTCTAATGACTCAACAGCTGCAGCAGCAGAGACTGGTGCGTTCATGAAACATACATTTCTGTATGGATGCACTTAAACTCAAAACTGATTGGTTCCTGTTCCTTTTCCTTTCCTGGTTTGCTAACAAATCCAAAACTTGTGCAGTTTAAATCTGTCTGTGCCGTGCTTATCCTTCAATGGGTTTAAATGGTCTGGTTTCTGTGGAGGGAGGCTTCTCCAAGAAACTTCTCTTCTACCACTTCTGCCCCTTCGCTCCTGCAATTTGACTCAAGAGCTTCTTCTTTCTCTCTATACCTTCTGGATTTGCCGATGGCAACGTTGTTTTTAAAATCTAAATTATTGTCTGATTGTGTAAACATGATGCAACTGGTTTATGTCTTTGTGTCATCACCCCAGGCTACCATGGAGTTGCTGGAGGTCCGGGTGTTTGGGCTCTAGCGGTCATTTTCCTAATCAGCATCATCGCCACCGGCTCCTTCATCCTCTACAAGTTCAAAAGGTGAGCGCTGTCCTGTTAAAGAGCTGTCAGTCAGCCCACACAGATAAGGCTGGATCCCAACACTTTGTTAGACCACTCCCTCCCAGCAGAGACAAAATACAGCTTGTCTAACCAAAACTGGAAATAGAAGCATTTTCTTTATTCTCTTAGTAGTTAGTGTTGCTGGTGTCCATCTCTGCTATGTTGTCCTGTAAATCACAGTATTTTGTATTCTATTCTATATGGAGATTTCACTTTAAACGTTACGCTACTCTGAGTTAATTATTGATGTTTTGAAAGTCAAAGTTCACAGTTGAGTTTCAACTGTCAGTGAGCTGGGAGGAAACTAAAAATGTTAAAATACCCATCCAGAGCATGAAGAAGATAAATACAAAGCTTGTAGGAGTGGGTGATATGGATACAATTTTCATGGAATATGGAGTTTTATATTCCAATATTATATATTAATATAACATGATAGGGAATTTTCGGGAAATTCAATTGACAAACTAACTTAGATAAAACAAGAATAAGGGCCCTATTTCTGTGGCAGCGCAACAGTTCTGATGCTCAGTGCAGAGTGCACAGTTGGGAGGTGCATTCAAATGAGGCAGTGCCAAGAGACTTGTTGGTATTTTGGTGGAAAGTGGGTCAATAGACGTGTCAGAACCACTTCTGTTTCTGGTGGTGATTTTATCAACAAGATCAAACTAAATACTTGGAGCAAATGTGCAGCAATGAAGGGAAAATGGTTAAAATGTAAATAAACCATTTTAGGTAAACACTCTCCAACCAGTAGTCGGGTATCAATCAGCATCAAAATGAACGTTTAATGTGCTTAAAGCAGGAATGTCTGTAAATCATTCACAGCTGATTATACTGTATGAAAAAGTTTACCACCAGCCAGACAACAACATGATTTCATGAAGAAGAGTCTCTCTATTGCCTCATTGTGATTAGCTCAGCTGTTTCAGAGCGATGAGAGTGATGTGACTGGCTAACAGTGTATTTATTAATCACCCTCTGGTCTATAATATTTCAGCTCACCAGCACTTTTGCACTTTGCGCTGCTGCACATACGTGAACCAAAATAGCGGGGGAGCTTGGAGACGCATGCCCCAACCTACCACACTTCATTGTGCTTGCACGATATAAATAGGGCCCTAAGAGTCCACCGCCATGCTAGCTGCTCTATGAGGCTGTACTTAGTAAAAAGTAAAAGTGCTTAATTTAAATGCTAACATCAGTTTGGTCATTAACCAAATTATTGGAGGAATTGTGATGGCGCATTTTTTGCCAATCCACCAAGTAGATTTTGGGATATTTCACTAGATAATGGAAGCTTTCACCTTGTTATGGCACCAGATGAAAGGTGTGTAGGACTCATCCTCTGTATAGAACCTCAAGGTGTCCAATATTAAATAAAGACATTATGAAATAATCGTGTGAATGAATTGTGTAAAAAATATAATTGAACCAACAATTTTTGACAATTATTATGAAATGTTTTTTCATCATACATTAATTCACAAAAAGTCTGTTTTCATTTCGTATTGGCATTTTACTCAATTACACTTAGGTAATGCCAAGTTATAATGTCATGTTGTTAGCAGTGTTAGCTACCTCCTGCTGGCTAGAGCGACCACAGAGAAAGACTGTCTGTCTTTTTGATCTTCTTTCTCTAAGGAAACACTTTACCAAATCCAGAGAATTTCCTACGTTACAATTGTTGTGGGAAATCCTGTGAATCCAACATTGCCATATAACAGGCTTGTTGATTGAGTTGCAACAACCAGATATTAAAGGCATAGCTACCGCTGTATGAACTCGGTAGCAAACGCTCTGATGGTTGACACAGTTCTGTTGTCTCACACTATACAGCGTCATATCAACCCTAGTAACTTGCATGAAAATACACATAGGCTATTGTATGTGACACTTGTGTAGCTGCATGCTTTCCTTTCACATCAACACTGCACCAGCAGCACCTCCTCGCATCCCAAACACAAGCGTCCACCAAAAAGCCACTTGAATTAAAACCTGCAGTGCAAATCTACGGCCCCATCTTACGAAAACAACAAATCCCACAGTCCTTGGCTTAGGACTGAGGATGCCTATCCCCCGCTGTTTTTCAGGAAGCTTCCGGGCAGTCGCAACGTCTACGCCCAGATGCACAACGAGAAGGAGCAGGAGATGACCAGCCCTGTCAATCACAGCGAGGACACCCAGCACATCATCCAGGGCGAGGAGTTCATCGACGACGACCTGGACTCGCAGACTCTAGGTAACGCAGGAGGTAGCCCCGCCTTCCGTTCCCTTATAAGGACTACCACTAACCACTGCTACTAAAACCCAAGCCACTAACACCAGCAGCTAACACACAACAAGGTACTGGAGGACCTCCCCTTTTTCATCCTTATTACTGGTATTACTAGATTATTAATAATATAGCCTTTCGGCTTTGAAATTAATATTCCCATCTTAACTTTTGCCTCCAAGGTTGGTCACGAGAAAGTGCTTGGTCATCGCCCACATCTGCATAAATCATATCATAACTATATGCCATATTATGCTATTCTGACATACTGTTGTGGACTTGAAACAGGAAAAGACATCATGTCACTTTATGGGGTTAAATTAAGTAATTATTTCCTAACCTAAATTTTTTTAAAATGTATTATAAATCCGTTGAGATTATTGATTTGTATGAAGTACAAGTCTTCATTCAGACAACTGATAAGTGTCTCACATTTATCATGGATTATGGTAAAATAGGACATTTCTGATGTGATTAGTATTTGCTTATGGGGACTCATGCCTTTGTTCCTAAAGTAATGTACAGTATATTCCAATGGCAGCAGTGCTCGATATGATATGATATGATATGATATGATATGATATGCTTATGATGGCAATGAAAGGCCTTGTGATGTAGTGGAAGGTTAACAGAGGTGATATCAATAACTACACCATAAAGAAATAAGAATTGATTTATTCTTATTTATTAAGAATAAATAAATTCTTAGCATCCCTGTACATTGTTGTAAGTACTGTCATACTGATGGAAGTCAAACAAATTCCTTTTTTATGTAGAAAGTCTAAGGTCATGGGTGGTTGCTTTCCATTATGACAATAACTGAAATTCCCTCTTTTATCTACCACTACATCGCCGAGCCTCACCAACATTTAAAGTGCTGCAACATAAGAACTGATGGTAATTTTGCATGGATGTCAAGCAGATATATGCATTAAAGGCACCCTGTGGAGTTTTTGAGCACAAATGGCGCTTTGAAGTAATGTTTGGATGAGCGGATCCCCGTTTTGTTTGACACTTATTCAGAGCTGTCAATCAATCAATTCGTTGTTAGAAAGGCACGTAATCGGCAAAAGTACCCGTTCAGCAGAAAAGTGGCCCCTCTAACTGAAATATTATTCTATCATATTAGATTACTGTCGCATCAACGTGAAAGCAACATTTTACTGTTGTAAAGTACAGCTAAGTTAAGTAGTTTCATCTAGTGGTTCTAAACCTAGGGAATGGACCCCTCCAAAGGGTCACAGGATAAATCTGAGGGGTCGTGAGATCATCAATGGAAGAGGAAAGAAGAAAAAGCTAAATCATGCTATAAAAATCGGTACCGATGTACTGAAACATTGTTTTCGAATGGTTATTTGGATGAAACCATCTGAGAGGGTTAGAGGGGAATCACTCCTTGGTGGAACTGTTAGAAACTCATCTGAAACTCAAAAACTTAACTTGTTGTGGAGTACAAAGTCAAAAATGTCCCTCTTAAAATGTAGTAGAGTAGAAGTATACGTGACCATACAATAGAAATACACATGAAGCCGTTCACAGGGTACCTTTAACACACTGTCCTGCTCTGGAACTCTTTTAGCATTGCTTATTTGCTTCCCCTGTGTCTTCTTCCCTCCTGTTACCAGGCAACCATTCTGGTGTGGTCCTGAGCATCAACTCCAGAGAACTACACAGTCACCTGACCAGCTGATGGCTGCCTTGGCAATGCTAATGAGTTAGCCTAGCCTAGCCGGCTAACGAGCACAGGGACTCCACTCTGCCTTCCTCCTTCTCTCTCCTCTTCTCTTCTGTCTCCTCTTTCTCAGACACTTCGCCTCCACTCCATGGCCTCCTCTACCCTTTAGCTCCAGCTTTGGGGTGATTTTTTTTTATTTTTTTTTGGGGGGGGGCGTCTTAATGTATTTGACACCATTGCGAGCACCCGTCCCCTGCACTGACAACCGGTGAGGATGGAGGACACTCACTCAAAGAATCTCTGTGTGTACGATGTCTGTCACTTGTAGATGCTGGAAATCAGCAGGCATGACTCGCTGCACTGGTTTCCAGTAACATTCACGGCCCGAGAGGGTTGACCCATCTACGGAGCCACTGAAGGTGGTTAGTGGCCAAAGACCGGTGTGCGAGATCATTTCCAAGCTTGATGGGTAGTGTAGTCCATTTAACAATATATATTTTTACTCTTCCACCCTCTTGTTTTATTCTCTCTGTTTCCCACAATAAGACACTCTCGTCACAGGCAATAATATTCTCTCAAAGAAATGTAGGAAATAATAAACCCTTGTGAATTTGCATATGACAAGTGTACGCATGCAAACACAAGAGGGCGGTATTGCACTTTCTTAAATTCCCACTCACAGGTACTTGGAGAGCGCAGCTCCTGGAATATACTGGCTGTTCACAGAGCATTGTCCATTTTTAAAAATCCCACTACATTCATATCCTTGTTTAGAACTCACACGTTTCCATAAGTGTGTTGCGTGGTGTTTAAAATCAGCACCACCTTTGCAGGAGCTCATCGTCTGTCCCATGGTGCCTAAAGCAGCAGATGGTAATCTGCTCAGTGACAGTACCTGTTGTTGAGTTTATTTATTTCTAATAACAGTACGCCCCTGGAGACAAAGGTCGCCGTCATGGAGGGAAGGTGTAGTTGATATATTTTACTGTATCAGCCTATATTAGGCGTAGCCCACGGTGGAATCACGTCTCCTTAAAGGTTTGGTTTGTTGTATGTAAATGTGTAAATATGAACAATCTCCACTTTGTACATAATCCCTTTGACATGCGTGTCAGTGTTTTACACTATTACCAAAATACACAGCAAATTGTTTTTGCAGTGACCCTTCACTGAGTTTCCTGAATTTGAAAAATTCTCACTGTTTCCAGTTTCCATTACAACATTGCCTGCTTCACACGTATCCATCCTCGAAACTTTCAGTGTAATCTCATGAGTAAGATAATTTTATGGTCTTCATTGTTAACTGGAAATAATTTCATCGTCTTATAAAGACACTCACAACTACACAGTGATGACTATGTATATGGATATTTTTGATACACTTGCCAGTTTGTCATATTTCTCAGTACATGGTTGTTGTTTCTGTTTGATTGCACTAATGTTTTAAGCAGCGCTGTCGACACGTACGGGACAGCAACTGAACAAGTCTATAGACTCTGAATCAAAAGGTCTTTGGATGAAAGGCCTTTACAGACTACCAATGCTACCATTACACCAAGATGTTGGTTCATCTTGTACTTGATTTACACCTTAATTCATCTTTTGTACATATTCTGCTCATGTTCAATTTGTTCTTAGTTTTCTAGTGATGTGTCGTCATTGTATTTGTCACCTTTAACTAAGGGGAAAGTGGGAATTGTGATATTCCAATATAATAGTGAAGGAATTTCACAGCTGATGGCACCGACCATGTAATTATGACCACACTGTTTTTCTTATCTTCTTTTCCTCTTTCTGCTGGTTTGTTTGATCTATTGATTTTGCTATTAAAAACAATTGTGTCCTCACCAGGAAGCATAGTGCACTCAACCTGCATCCTGGAATAAATCACTCCCATAACTTGTATGTCTCTGGTTTTGGTTTTTGTTATTAAGGGGGGGAGCGCACGCAGGCTGGAATTGAACTTGGGCCTCTGCTGTAAGGACCCTGCCTTATGCAGCATTCCAGTCACAGTCGGAAATTCCAAGTTGAAATTTCCAGCTTCCCACCTCCAAGTGTTACAGATGCACAACGCCAAACATAAACACAAACATGGCTGACAAATGGATTGGTAAATGGACTGTACTTGTATAGCTCCTTTCTAGTCTTCCAACTACTCACACCATTTACACAGACTCGCACACTGAAGGCTCAGCCCTCGGGAGCAATTGCTGACTCCTCTCGATGTGGAGGAGCAGCGGCTCTACTCTGAGCTCCTCCCGAGTGACCGAGCTCCTCACCCTATCTCTAAGGGAGCGCCCAGCCACCCTACGGAGGAAACTCATTTCGGCCGCCTGAATCCGGGATCTTGTGAGCCGGGACCCAAAGCTCATGCCCATAGGTGAGAGTAGGAACGTAGATCGACCGGTAAATAGAGAGCTTCGCGTTGCAGGTCAACTCTTTTTTTACAACAACAGGCCGATATATCGAAAGCATCACCTGTCGATCTCCTGTTCCATCCTTCCCTCACTCGTGAGAAAGACCCAAAGATAATTACACTTCTCTACTTGAGACAGGAGCTCTCCACCAACCTGAAGGGGACAAGCCAGCCTTTTCCGGCTGAGAACCATGGCCTCGGATTTGGAGGTGCTGATTCTTATCCCAGCCGCTTCACACTCAGCTGCAAACCGTTCTAGTGCATGCTGAAGGTCCTGGTTTGATGAAGCCAACAGGACAGCATCATCTGCAAAAAGCAGAGAGCAGATCCTGTGGTCCCCGAACCGGACTCCCTCCGGCCCCTTGCTGCACCTAGAAATTCTGTCTATAAAAATAATGAACAGGAGCGGTGACAAGCCCTGCTGGCGTCCAACATGCACCGGGAACAAGCCTGACTTACGGCCGGCAATGCAAACCAAACTCCTGCTCTGGTCATATAGGGACCGGACAGCCCTTAGCAGAGGGCCCCGAACAGTCGAATGCCTTCTCCACATCAACAAAGCACATGTGGACTTGTTGGGCAAACTCCCATGAACCCTCCAGAAATCTGGAGAGGGTATAGAGATGGTCCATAAAACTGTATTATTCCTCCTGAATCTGAGGTTTGACTATCGACCGAATTCTCCTCTCCAGTACCCTGGCATAGACTTTTCCGGGGAGGCTGAGGAGTGTGATCACCTATAGTTGGAACACACCCTCCCATCCCCCTTCTTAAAACGAGGGACCAACACCCCAGTCTGCCAGTCCAGAGACACTGTCCCCAACCGCCATGCGATGTTGCAGTGGCGTGTCAGCCAAGACAACCCCACAACATCCAGAGACTTGAGGTACTCAGGGCAGTTCTCATCCACGCCCAGTGCCCTGCCCCCGAGGAACTTCAACTACCTCGGTGACCTCAGCTTGGGGGATGGACGAGTCCACACTTGAGCTGTCGGCCTCAGCTACCTCAGTGGAAGACGTGTCGGTGGGGAAGTACTCCTTCCTGTCCGAGGATTAACCCAGTCGAAGTCAGCAGATTCCCACCTCCACTATAAACTGCTACCCCCTCCTGAGGTGCCGGACGGTTTGCCAGAATTTCTTCGAGGCAGTCCAATAGTCCTTCTCCATGGCCTCACCAAACTTCTCCCAGACCTGGGTTTTTGCCTCCGCAACCACCCGGGCCATAACGCGCTTGACCTTCCGGTACCCCTCAGCTGCCTCCGGAGTCCAATGAGCCAATCAGGCTCAATAGGACTCCTCCTTCAGCTTGACGGCCTCCCTTACTTCCAGAGTCCACCACCGGGTGCAGGGGGTGCCGCCACGACAGGCACCGGAGACCTTGCAGCCACAGCTCTGAGCGGCCACATTGACAATGGAGGTGGAGAACATGGTCCACTCAGACTCAATGTCTCCAGCCTCCCTCGGGATCTGGTTGAAGCTCTGCTGGAGGTGGGAGTTGAAGATCTCTCTGACCGGAGACTCTGCAAATAGTTTTCAGCTGACCTCACAGTACATTTGGGTCTGCCAAGTCTGTCCAACTTCCTCCCCGGGCATTGGATCCAACTCACCACCAGATGATGATCAGTTGACAGCTCTGCCCCTCTCTTCACCCCAGTGTCCAAGACATACGGCCGGAGGTCAGCTGAAACAACCACTAAGTTGATCATCAGCCTCCGGCTAAGGGTGTCCTGGTGCCACGTGCACTAATAGACACCCTTATGCTTGAACATGGTGTTTGTTATGGACAAACTGTGACTAGCACAGAAGTCCAATAACAGAACACCACTCGGGTTCAGGTCTGGGGGCATTTCCTCCCAATCAAGCCCCTCCAGGTGTCACTGTCCCCCAGTTGAACGATGGACTCCCCGGTCAGAGAACTTTCCTGCACCCCTCCCAGAGATGCCAAGAAGGCCGAGTACTCTACACTGCTATTTCGCCAATAAGCACAAATGACAGTGAAAGATCTATCACCGACCCGGAGGCGCAGGGAGACAACCTTCTCATTCACTGGGGCGAACTCCAACACATGGTGGCTGAGCTGGGGGGCTATGAGCAAGCTGACATCAGTCCGCCGCCTCTCACCGTGGGCAACTCCAGAGTAGTGAAGAGTCCAGCCTCACTCGAGAAGTTGGGTTCCAGAGCCCAAGCTGCGCATGGAGGTGAGCCCGACTATCTCTCAACCTCACGCACGAACTCAGGTAACCCCCCCAGCGAGGTGACATTCCATGTCCCGAGAGCCAGATTCCGTGTCCAGGGATTTGGTCACCGAGGTCACCTGCCCCTTACGGTTTTTCCTGCAGGTAGTGGGCCCACAGGAGATCAGCCCTATGTTGCTCCTTCAGGCTGGGCCTGGCCGGGCCCCGGGGATTAAGACCCAGCCACCAGGTGCTTACATGCGAGCCCCAATCTCGGGCCGGGCTCCAGGGTGGGCCATGGTTGCGCCATACCAGGTGATGTCACGGTCCTTGTTGTAATGTACATCATAAGGGGATGAACCCCACTTTTTCTGACCCGTCACCTTGAACCTGTTTGCCTTGGGAGACCCTACCAGAGGCAAAATAGCCCAGACAACGTAGCTCCAAGGATCATACAGGCACTCAAACCCCTCCACCACAGTAAGGTGGCGGTTCATGGAGGGGATGCTGAGTTTTCCTCTTTTATGTTGACTTACAATTTTGCATCTGTTACCAATTGAAACTGTGATACTGTGATACAATTACAGCAGTTTGTAATAGTGTTACGGTTAAGGTAGTTTGTTTGGTTGAACCCAGAATACAAGGCAGGACACAACGTCGGCGGTAGGGGAACAAATAAGGTTTATTTGTTATTTTTCCAGAGCGGTGAGAGCGGGAACGGCTGGAAGCCAGATAGACAGGTAGGTGGAGGTAGCGTGTCCGCATAACCAGGGGATGAAGGGTGTTGGCTGGTAGGCTGAGAGTTCCTGGAGGAGTTGCAGGAGCGGGGAGGAACGAGGCAGGCAGGCAAGAGGTGGTTGGAGGATCCACGGAGCGAGACAGGCAGACGGGAGGATCTCTGGATGTGGAGACAGAGGGAAACAATAAATTGCTGAGACAAAACACTAGAACAATCTTCATAGGAAGTTGTAGAGGGAAGAGCCCGACGTAAATACCACGGTAGGGATAGTACGATCTGGCGAAGACTGGGTGGTTGAACCGGTGTTTAAATACTGCAGGAGATGGTGATGAACCGGGATGAGTTGCAGGTGTGCAGGTAGGCGGGGCGCAGGTGAGTGATTGCAGGTGTGGAGGAGAGAGAGACTGGTCTGCTCCGTGGAAGGCTCCAGACAAACAAAACAAGACAGACAGGAAACACAAGGCAGGGAAAAACA
>CM022475.1:2870231-2902104 GCA_011952105.1 Coreoperca whiteheadi | reverse complement strand
CTTAAGATTCTCCAGTTGATTCAGAATGCTGCAGCATGTGTACTGACAGGAACTAGAAAAAGAGATCATATTTCTCCAATATTAGCTTCTCTGCACTGGCTCCCTGTGAAATCCAGAATAGAATTTAAAATCCTTCTCCTCACCTATAAAGCTCTTAATGGTCAGGCACCGTCGTATCTTACAGAGCTCATAGTGCCTTATTACCCCACTAGATCACTGCGCTCTCAGAATGCAGGGTTTCTTGTGGTTCCTAGAGTCTCCAAAAGTAGAATGGGAGCCAGAGCCTTTAGCTATCAAGCTCCTCTGCTGTGGAATCAGATCCCAGTTCGGGTTCGGGAGGCAGACACCATCTCCACATTTAAGAGTAGGCTAAAGACTTTCCTCTTTGATAAAGCTTATAGTTAGGGCTGGCTCTGGAGAGTCCTGAACCATCCCTTAGTTATGCTGCTATAGGCCTAGACTGTCGGGGGACTTCACATGATGCACCTCTCTCTTCACCTCTGTCCTCCTCTCCATCCATATGCATTCTCATCCAATAAATCCATGTCACTAACTTGACTTCTTCCCTCTCCCGGAGTTTTAGGCTTTGTCGTCCGTCTCTTCTTTCTTACTGTCACTTTCAGCAGGTATCTCAGTGTCCGGAGATGTATCTGGATCGGTGACTATGGAGACCTGCTGGGGCAGTGCTGCTGTGTCTATGGTGCAGGGGACGAGTGGCTCGGGTCCTGCTCGTTGGGCTCCACCTGGAGCTGCTCGGTTGTCCGTCTGGACCCATCATCTTCCCCTATGTTTTACATCCCACACTTTTCAACATAATTATATATATACTACAATTTTGCCATCATGGCTGTATTTTTGATGTTTTGATGCTATAAATCTATCCTGTACTTACGACATCTATTGCATGTCTGTCCGTCCTCGGAGAGGGATCCCTCCTCTGTTGCTCTTCCTGAGGTTTCTATAATTTTTTCCCCTGTTAAAAGGGTTTTTTTGGGTAGTTTTTCCTTAATCGAATCGAGGGTCTAAGGACAGAGGGTGTTGTATGTTACAGATTGTGAAGCCCTTTGAGGCAAATGTGATTTGTGATACTGGGCTATATAAATAAAATTGAATTGAATTGAATTAAGCAGCCACTTCTCACCGCGCTGCAGTGATGTACAAGTGTACTTTGGGGTGTGGTCAGTACATCATGACATCGCAGTTGTCAACCACAGCCATCAGTGAGGAGGCTGCTTGTTAGCTTGGTGTGAAGTTACTCTTTCAAATAACAAAATATGGCAGATATGACAGATAGCAATAATCCTATCACATTTAATTGTACCATAAGATACTGTGGTAGTGGACAGATCAAAACGCACGGACAGGAATTTGTGTTACGTCACCAAACATGCTGCATGATGCATTGGGCTGATGTAAACTAATATTTGGGGTATTAGTGTGTTTTGGGTTCCATGTAAAGGGTTAGTTCATCCAAACTACTAAAAGACAAAAACCTTATCCACCTCTAGCAGTTATCTCCCCATAGAGATGGCTTTGCTGCCAGAATACGGTGTCTGAGGTTTTCTTAGGGAAAGAGTCCCCATGAAATGTCATCAATGTCAGATATGTAGCTTCCCTCTGGCTGAAACCCCTCTGCAAACACGTGAGTTCATCACACCTGAGATGTTGTTTCCTACGTAAGCACATGTGCCTTTAAGTGAATCTATCCCACGCATGATGTTGTCACCTGTGATATAATTGTAAAATCACACGAATGTGAAATTAAACACATCAATAAAACGATGCACTAACATAGAAGGAAATCTATGGAATGTTTTTCAGTTTAACAGGTTGAAATGACATGATACTATAAAGGCAGATAATATGGCATAGGTGCCTTTAAGGGTATTTTTGTATGTAAAATGGTGGTCTACATGTTCACACGTGATTCCTTCAACCGGACAATGTCTCTCTGGGAAGGTAAGTTGCTGTTAATTTGTTTGATTTTGTAAATGTCATTTTCCATTGCTCCATGCCTCAAAAACAGCTTCGTAAAGTCAGATGTGAGGATATCTGGCTGCCAATGTATTCTTCAGCCTACTTAAAATGACTGCACTTTTGAGAGGACAGAGAAAACAATCTCAACACAAGGTCCATTAGCTCTGGAGCTTTCAATCGCATTATCAGACAATGATGGTTAAACGGGCAACAGGGAAAGGACCCAAGTGCTGACAGAGGTGGCAGCATGATGTGTGGTGATTTATTTGTCTAAATGGCAGCTAAGCGGCAAAACAGATAGCAGGTCGACAGAACCAACGTAGGAACAATGACGAAGCAAGGAAAACCACAACTTAAATAACGTCAGGTAGGGGAGAAGACGAGACGCAGGTGAACACAATCGACACAGGTGGACACAATCAGGGCGATCACAGACAGGAAGCAAAACCGACAGCCACATGAGGGAACAGACAAATTACAAAATAAACAGGAAGTGACAGAAACTAAACCCAAAAGCATGACACACATCACAAGATTTGTACACATTCAAATTTCCATTTTTCTGAGCACTGTAAGGACTGTTTCTCAACTTGAACCTCAGGAGTTTTTAAAGTGCCCTTATTTAGTTTTCATGGACATTCATTCAACAACCAGCAATGAAGCACAAAGGCACTGAGAGCTGTTTGTCAGGAGGTTTATTCATTTATGTACAGGCATGTCTGTCACCGAGGCGGAGACTGTCGGAGAATACAACACAGAAGAAAATGTATAAGGTGCAAAAACAACCCCCCCCCCCCAAACACGAAGCCAAGCTATGTACTGCAGGTTCACATTACTGACATCAGACATCTTGCTCAGTTAGAAGCCACGCTGAGCCAACAGGGGATCAAAACGAACTAAATACTTGTAGACAGAGCTCCCCATCGCCACCGTCCTCATGCTAACATGCTGACTACACTCTAGCTCGCAGACTTGTGGGGCAAACAAAAGGGGACAGAAAGTATTTACAGGAGTGAGGAGCAGTTGGCGCCCATGTGCTTTACTTAGCATTGATTTCCAAACTGCAGTAGTGCATGCTAATGCTACTTCTGTCAACATTTCCAGTAAAGCACCCATCAACATGGCAGCGAAGCGTAACCAGTGGAACATAAAGCCATTAAACAAGCACCATAACCACGTGGCATCGACGAGTGTGTGTGTGTGTGTGAAGCAGTCTGGAAATCAGTCAGTCTGTTATTTAGCAGAAGACACACAGAAATTTGAGTTTACAGCAAGTGCCTCTCTTTCAGTCAGTGTATTGTTGATGGGTTTGGAATGTGCCTTGGATACATATGAGCACACACACGCGCACACACACACACACACACACACACACACACACACACACAGAGTGAGGTCACAGGGCTACAGTAAACTGGTGGCGTGATCAGAGCAGCTGGACCGGGGCTCTGGGGTGACGGACTTGACGTCAGCCACGAGGTCGAGGTTTCGGAGTTTTTCAACAACGAGCACCAAATCAAGGCTCGGCCTGACCTTCCCAGGCACTGGAGTCCTGCTACAACCTAACGACAGCCATCCATCATCACAGTAAGGGGCTACTCGGTTAGCAAGACACCTGTGAAACTGCTGGCTGCAGATGTTAGCGGCAGGTGAAGTCAGCCGTTGACCGTGCATTCCGCCTGCTAGCTTAAAATGCTTAAAACTGCCGTACTGTTCAATTTCGTAGAGGCTTCGCCCTCTAAGAGCTGTTGCTATTAGGGGGCTACGCCTATAGTGTGTTTTCCCGACACGTCATCAACCCGGAAGTCGGCCATATTGGCGATACTGAACGTAAACGATGCCACTGAACCGAACGGAACTCGCAAACTTTTGCTGATTATTTCTGCTAAAAATGGTCTTAGGGAGTACTAATCGGTCGGACCGGGAAAAACATCTGAAGTGTCATATGCTGCCAAAAGTAGTAACAAATCAAAGAGAAGAAACTGTCTGAGGAAAGAAGGCGTTTGTGGCCAAACTGAACCGGGATTTCAAAGGAAAGAATCGTGACTACATTCGCGTTTGTTCTTCTTATTTCTTGTCCGCTAGGTGAAATGTCAGGCTACTATCTTAACTAAAGTTGTAGGCTAATAGTATACTGTCATATTGACATTACGTTGCGGTTTGTTATTTCTTGGCTAAAAATCGGATTCTAATCTCATTTCTTAACCTTCTCCAACAGTACAAGACTTGCATGTTTTCTGTAAAATGTTCCCTAAATGTAGTTCATGGGGCTATATTTATTATTACTGTATTCTAGGTAAAAGGTATACAGACTGGGTGCCGTGCGTTCATATGAACGGAAACCAAAAACCACGATCACCTGAGGGCTCGCTAACGTCACGCTACAAACGTTTTGTGACTCGAACCCAGCAGAAACACGGGGATGCTGCCGCCCATTCTTTGCTTCGTTTTTTCATGGTTTAGACGTAATAAATCGGTAGAAATGAGTCTTCAGCGGTGTATTAACCGTGCAATCCATGCTGTTGTTTACATCCGAGTATCTCCAATATGGCCGCGCATCCGGGTAACTGACCAATCCGTGACGTAGGTGCAAACCCTCTATACTCACAGAGCGCACGGAAAACCGGAGTCACAGTCCTTGTGTGTGAAGGCATGCCTGGCCAACAAGGCTGATTCTGATTGTGCCCAGGCTTCACTTTAACAGAGAATGTGCAGGTAGCCTGCAGATCTGCGGCTACTAAAAAAAAATTGCTATTTTACGTCATTACTCGGTCTGACCTGGTGTTCACGTTAGGCATTTAGTGTTTCGCTGTAGTTCCTGTTTATTGGTTTAGGTTTGCCCTAACCAATCCTGAGAGAGTGACGGTTAGGGTTAGCGCTTCGGTTAGTGCTGTGCGGATCGATACTGAAATGTCGACACATCCGAAACCAGATTGTCACGTTCTAGAATCGTTTCTCATTTTAAAATACTTTAAAATTTTAGTAATTTGGGGTAAATGTGTTTTTATCATTACCAGAAATTAGTGAAAAGTAACTGTACTGTCGGGATCTTGTCTAAACGATCCAGCTGGTAGGAACTACTTCTTCTTCCGCCTCTCGTTGTCATTTTACAGAGGTGTAGCTGTTCAGATGCGGTCAACTAACTGCTCAGTTTTGTTTTTCTTTGATGACAACTCTTCATACTTAAACAATAAGAACAGTTAGTCTGATGTCTTGAATTCATTATGAACCTATAATTTCAAATAGACCTACACTACATTTGATTTTCCAAACACTTAAGTTTTTGTTCAAAGTATCGGTATCGGATCGGTATCGCCGATACCAGGTTTTGTTTTACTTGGTATCGGATCAGAAAGGAAATCAGTGGTATCGCACATCACAAGCTTCAGTCAGCACGGAAGCCCCGGAGCAGCTAACTTACTTACATCATCAGGAATAGAACTCACAACAGCCTGCACAGCTCACTCATGTTTGTCACCATTTCTCTGTAGCTTCTTCATGAATGTAGCTAGGTAGCTAGCTAGGTAGCTAGCTGGCTCGATGTTTGGAACCTCAGCGAGCACAGCAACTGACCTATTTCAGTCACTGAACAGCTGAGGGTGTGGCCAGACCTCACAGGCCAGCACTATGGGGGGTAGATCAGGACTGCACCTTGGCTGCTGTCTTGAAGAAGCTAAGAGGCAACATCAGAAGTCAGTGTCTGGCTATTTCCAGCATATTACTTAGTATTTTGAATGCTAAAAGGGTGGTTTAGTGCCTGATTAGATCCACAAACACACAGAGCTGGGGCAGTTTGAAGGTACGCCGAACAGGAAACTTAGCCGAGCTCCATGGGTGTCCAAAGGGAGGAAAATACGGAGCGTTTAAATCTTTGCATTATGAATCCATTACATTACCTTTGAAGGAGCTCCAGGCTACACACACATTCTTTGTATTCATTCAGCATGTGTGCACGAGGAACAGGACATAACCACACGCAGAACACACACCTTCAAAGTGCATCTGTGAAGTGAACAGGGCTCAGTTCCTACCATCGAAGTGCGATTTAGCACTTTCTAGGTGGAAAAATGGCCTTAAACCGCCCAGCCATAACCAAGCCACGACACTTAGAGGCGTCATGATTAGTGGGCGCGGGACACTCGTATGTCGTACAGTCTCGACTTGTGATTTTGAATCAAAAAGGGTTTGAACAAAGAAGTCCTCTTCAGTGGAGCGTGTCTCACAGATCGGTTTCTTCCAGTTCGTTCGGAGGAGCTTTAGAAGCATGCTGCCTTGTGTGTGATGGTGACTGGGACCCTTCCAGATGTTTGCTGATGCATGAGAACCATTAACGGTGGAAGAATGGGTTCTGTGGGGCGCCACCCAATCTACAAAAGAGCCTTTCAAAATAGCAACATAAATAAACAAAGGGAAGCCAGTATTCCCTTTAAACATGTACAAATAAATACTTGGTTTTGACCTTTAACCCTTTTGACCCCAAACTGTCAATCTGCTGGAACTGATTTGAGCGGAAAGAAAAAACGGATTGTGGCTGCTTGAAGAGAGTTCAGCGGTCAACACAAGTTGCACAAGGTAGTACAGTAAGCACGCTCAATAGTAGAAAAGTAGAAACAGGTTGCTGCGTCTGCATGTTGTGGTACTGACAGCAGCCGCCTGCTGGGGTTCATGTGAATGCTATGCTGGTGTCCTCCTCAACACGCTCTCAGACTGGATGGACAGTTTTAAATAAATATATACACAGCGTCTTGAAAAGAAGTGAAGGTCGGACGGAGGCGAGGGCCGGGCCGTTTATGTGCCGCTCTTCTGCTCCCATTCCTGCAAGACAAACACAGAGCCACTTGGTTTGCACGTCTCTGTCCGCGGTGTTCTCGCACTTTTCTCACCAGGATCCCTTCGTCACGATTAATACAGTCATCTTCATCAGCAGGAACAGCGTATAATCACTCGCAATCAAGTTCAATCAAATAATGATTCAAAAAGCTAAATGTATGATCAAAGACAAACATCACAAGCAACATCTCCAAGCCTGCCGAAGTGGAAGTGCGTAAAGCCATTCACGTTCAAACCATCGACTACTTCTTTCAGACTGACAACGGTGGACCTGCCTCACGTTTGTGAGCTAGTCTCAGGTCCTGGCTAAGACGTCCTGAGTCAAGATTATCAAGTTCCATCAAGTCCAAGTCCTAAAGGAAATGTATTAGTTTCAAATGAACCTGAGTAGTGTCAGTTTGCTGTCGACTGTAATTTTGGAATAAGATAATCTGAGGTATTGTGTGCTGTGACACACTCATCCAATCACGTAACACGCAGGTTTCCACACTGGGAGAGTTGAGAGTACTTTACACCCTTAGGGCCCTTTTTGTCAAACGTGGTCCTGAAAAAGAGACTTGTAGCTGCAGAAGCTGCCTGAGAACCTTCCCGTTTCTAAGTTCCCTTCAGTGTCCCAGCTGTCTGTCCGTCCACGGGTCCGCTGCAGACAGGAGCCGCCGACAGCTCGTCCAGCCGCTGCTGCTGGGACACTTTGTCTCAGAGTAACAAGCATAGGCTCAATGGTAGCCCACAGCTAACTCACTGACTCCACGGCAACATTATATTTCCTGCTTACATCGCTCCAACCACTATGGGACCTGTAGTTCCAAGACTTAGAGCAGGATTATCTCCCTAATTCAGTATGATAGTATAGTAACGATGGGGCCATTGTCAGACTGAAAAGCCCTGATGCAACATGATTGGATCAATGTGTCACATTGGTATCATCTGTCCACACGTACAGTCAAGTTTAGTCTGCATGAGTATAAAATCACAGCCCTTTAATATGACCGACGCAGCTTTTATCAAAGCCAAAAGGGACCTGCTTCCAACATGACTGCTGCTGGTGAACTGATTCAAAGAGTATCTTGTGGTTTCGCTGTTCTAACGTCCGCACCGTGCGCTCTCACCTTGGCCTTCCTGAGGACGTGTCCCCGCACTGGGGAGGCCTTCTGGCCGGCCGGCTGCCGGCGGAGCAGTGAGGCGCTGTTGACCGGCAGGGAGCAGGACTCTGTGTCACTGGTGTCGCAGCTGGAGAAGGGCGAAGACTCCTGGGTCCGTCGCAGCATGGCCGGTGACTACACACACACACACACACACACACACACACACAGGGGAAAGAATTAGACGGCTGATGGTGGCACGCAGTTTAGTTGACGGTTGTTGGCAATTTCAAGTTAGCAACATTTGACGTCTGAACTACTGAAAGCGCCACACATGGTCCACAGGGCAGTGCGGGGTCCCGGGTGCGCTGACCTGGAGTCCAGAGGAGCCAGCTTTTGGTTCGATGGTAAGGCCCAGGGTCACCCCCCCGCTCAGGGCCTTCTTCAGGCTCTCCTTCACCTCCGTCAGCTCCAGTTCCAGGTTGACCCGCTCCTCCTCCTTCTGCCTGCAGTCGTCCTCCACCTTCTTCAGTCGCTCCGACAGCGAGGCGTGCGAACGTTTGCCTAATGGAACGAGGGAGGTGTGGGCCACTTTAATAAACGTGTACCTGCAGGATGCTCCCGGATGATTTCCTGCTCCATTACATTTCAGACCTCCTCGCTGTCTCTTACCTGCAGCCGCCTCCACAGCAGTGCGCAGGTCTCTCCTCTCCTTCTTCAGCTGGGTAAGGTGGTTCCTGATCTCCTGCTTCCTCCTCATCAGCTCTTCCTCCTTGGCCTGCAGCCGCTTGGCGTCGGCCTCCACGCGGTTCTTCCCGTATTTACACTGCTCTGCATCTGCAAAGCGAAGGCTGGGTGTGAACAACCTGGATACAAGAGCTTGAGGACCAAGTATGAGATGCCAGTCTTCAACTGAAAGATGCAGTGCTGCTGTGGTGTGACGTCCACAGGAAGTCCTGAGAAGCGGTTTAGCTTGACAGAAACATATATGAAGAATGAAAAACACATAACTAACTTCGTCATCCTGATGTCCTAATGGCATTTTACTAAGTTGGTCTCTTCTGTACACACGACATCTATTTCCTGTCCATCCTGGGAGAGGGGCTAATGTCGTATTTGGAAGGGTATTATCATTTCTCGTTATGCTTCTCATATAATCAGAGTTTTTCCGTTTGATTATAGTGAATCCCAGAGATACGCTGTAGCAGTAGAGCTACCCAAAGTCTGCGACTCTCTGAGGCCCCAGTCCTTCAGGTCAGAGCGGGCCCTCAAGGGTCTCCCACAAACTGTGGTGCAGGTTTCAAATGAACAGTTTTCTCTTGTCTGATCGTGTGACTGCTCGTGCTGTTGATGAACAGATCTCAGCATTATACCTGGGGAGTACAGGGTCGTTATTACCAGCAGGAATGATTCCCTAAAGTTTTAATAAACCACAATTATCCTTTAGCTTCTCCTGTGTCTTTTTATTAGCTAAGTCTAATGTATAATGTTAGTGTTTCAGCTAGATTGCAAAATGCAATCAATCTGGCAAAACGTTAGGTTCTTAAAACTGGGGTTCTGTTTAACTTTATTGTTGAAAGTTGAACCTAAATCGATTCCACAGGAATCCAATACTAGATTAAGATATGAATATAATGCCACTGAACTGAGCTCTGGACTCCACACCAAAACGAGGCAGAAAGACCCCCAACACCCCTGTGTGATGGCACGTTGCCCATTACGTCTTAAAATAAGAGATTTTCCAGGACAACAAGAGTCCAAACCAACACATGCGGGAAAAGCAGAGCATGGCACTCATTATCAGACTCGGACTGCCCAAAAACCCACTGAACTCTCAGCCACAGCCTTAAGCAGTGATTAATGACACCAGGACCATGCTTCTCTTACTGGAAAATACACTGAGGGTAACCGTCCAACATCTGTGTGTCTCTGTGAGCTTTGCTTATGAGGAATCACCCAATCAAACCGCTGCTGACATTTTCAAATTCAATATACTTATTTGACAGTGGAAATATGAGAATTGTGTGGCATACTCTAAATCCAACATGACACATATTTGGAATTTCCATTCCGACATTTGGAGCAATGATTACCCTTCTCGTTCACACATTAGGCAAAAAACACTATTCTGAACCACAAGGGTTAACACGACCACATTTCACCCCCCCCCCCCCAATCTGGGCTCCGCTTCTGCTATCGCGTCTGTTTGAGACTCACCCCAACGCTGGCAGGAGGCGCAAGTCTGGCCCACGTGCATCACATGGATGGTCTCCAGGGTAGGATAGGTTTTAGGTTTTTCGAGTTATTTACTCCCCCCTACTTAAACCAACTGTAATTTGGACATCCTGCATTTTCCAAATTGCTGTGGAGCAGAGTTTTGCTAGAAAGCAATCAGCGGTGGTGTGGCCAGACTCTCTGTCTGATGCTCACTTAGAGCACAGGAACTGACCGGAAAGGTGGACCACTCAGAACTTACTGTTTTAAGGAGATTTCAAGACATTACAGAAAACCTTTTACAGGTGAAGTCTGACAAGCCCTTCTGGCATGATGCCAGAACTTACTGGAGTTGTTGCGTTTCAGAGACGCTGTCCCATTCGTCCCGTTCACTCCATTCTTTTTGGGCTGGTTCTTTGGTTCTGCCTTCTGTTTCGATGCCACCCCATTGGTCGCCGTTCCCTTCTTTCCCTTCAGCTGATTGGAGAAGAACAAGCAGGAGAGAGACAAACATGTCAGAAAAGTTCAAACTGTACTGTATAAAGCTCCATACTGTAGCCTCTAACCATGACGGATGTGCTGCAGTTTAAATGTTTCAGGGTAGGGGAAAACATTGAGGATATATTTGGGAAAAGCAGGAACTTGTGTGATAAAGAAATAAGACTATTATCATGAATAAGACAAGTAGCTTCTTCCCCGTCTTTAAAACGTAGGCTGGATTCTTCAAGCTGCAGTCATTAATTTTTTTTTACCACTTGGGTCCAGAAAACAAGCTGAGAACACGACATTGACAAGATATGAGATTGTAAAAAGTTGATACAGCTAACGTGCTGGCTAGTCACACCTCCAGCATTAGCACTGATTTGGAGTGGTGTTTGAGTCACCTGAGGAATGTCAGTATATTTACTCTCCCGGTCGCTCGGGCTTTGGTCTCCACCACCTCTGAGGGAAACGTCTGGCTCTTCAGCTGCCCAGAGGGCTCATCAGAGCCAGCTGCCTGCTGCTGCTGGACACAGCGCTGGCAAGATGAGGGGCCCAAACCCAAACAAAAGGAAAGTTGGGGGCCTCAGATGCTAGTAGAGCTGTGCGGAGCTGTGTGATCATTCTCTCCAGGCTCAGCACCGTCTTTTGATCATTGTTCAAATCTAAACTATTGACCGGTAAGGTATGAAAGGAAATATGCAGTACATACTGTATACTGCATATAGTGTATATGTATATATGTGTACTGCATATGGTATAAACCGTATATGTATATACTGTATTTGTAATGAAGTTTTCTTCTTTCATACATCTCACGTCTTTCACGGATGGAACTACTTTGGAAAAACGGAATAAGGGAAAGAAATCAGAGTACAACTCCAAATTCTACGCTATCATTCCACCTGACTACAATAACAACATATCAACTATTTGTATAGCCTCACACTTTTCATATTGCTAGAGCTGAAGCACATCAAACAAGCCAAACAGTGTGGGAACTACATGGGTTGACTTTGTGATGCCCCCAACCTGCCCTGACTGTAATGAGACGTGTGCATTACAGACCTGTGAACTCATACGTTCTACGTGTGAGGAGGTAAAAACTACCGGACGTGCAGCTCCTGATATCAAGCTTGACGTTGGGTTTGCAGGCCGGCAGTGCTGCCTGCTGTCTGTTCTACACCTCGTTGGATGAAAATCTACTTCTCCTAGTGGAGCAGTACTTTGTGGTCTTGAGGCGATGTTAACACCCCTTGGCCATGCCACACACAGCACACACATGAAAGGGGCGGAGGGGGAGCTCCAGACACCATGTGGTGACATATGGCCACGGAGGCAGGGCTGGAAAAATATCAATTACACACACAGCTGATGCTCATTGTAAAGGAGAGGAAGGAAATACACTATGTGGGCGGCTGTGGCTTGGTGGCAGAGCGGGTCGTCCACCAATCGGAAGGTCGGCTTCCCCCAGCCTACACGTGTCGAAGTGTCATTGCGCAACATACTGAACCCCAAGGAGCTCCATAAGCTGTGCCTTCAGTGTGTGTGTGTGTGTGTGTGTGTGTGAATGGTTAGATTACCTGTACTGATGGGCAGTCAGCTCCTGCCATCAGTGTATGAATGTGGGTGAAAGGGGTGAATGTGATGTGTAGTGCTTGAGTAGTCGGACGACTAGAAAGGCGCTATACAAGTACAGTCCGTTTACATTTACCCACACACGCAGTCCAAACATACATGTTCTGTACTGTACATTTACTACACTCATCTTCTGGAAGAGTGTTCAGATAGTATTGAATTGAATTCAATCAGTGATTTGTATCAACCCTAAACAGCTTGACTGGAGCATGTCTAGCACACATGGATGACTTCAGGCCCAGTCATGGTGATAATGGACTGACTAAGAACTACACCAGAGGGGGAACACGATTCACAGGCTGATGGGAAAGAAAGGTGGGCTTGTGGCTGGCCAACGTCAACCCTTTTTCCCCTGCAGGAGGAATAAACAGAATCTCCTCTTTCCCTCAGCCAGGCACCTCTCCCTTGTAAGTGAAGGGATGCACTGTAGAAACAGTAAGGGGACTCATCATTTAGGATACACGACCTATCAGCTCCAGGCGTTAGACTGTACTTGTATAGCGCTTCACGCCTGTTAATGTACACAGACTTTACATTCAAGCTGCAGCAATCTATATTTTTCATATGAACACTGGATCAAATGAGTGTGTGTGGTGTGAGAGAATTATCACCAACTCTACAGTTGCCCTCAGCTCTTCTCAGCGCTTTAGCCTCTTTGAGCTCCTTGTGTTGGCGCTCTGGCCTGCACCCTCCAGCTGCAGCAGACAGCTGTTGATGGCGAACGAGCAGCTAGAGAAGCAGCTGTTCCCTCAGGAGCCGCTGGAGGCCAAACACAGAGCTAAACGCGCGGGAACACTCACTGACATTCACCCGACTCCGAATGAATGAAAAGCTTGCTCCGTTATATAGCTCTATGACATGAGGACATGTCAATAGTGTATTGACAGCTTTTTAGGCCCAGGTGGCAGCTTGAAGCAGTAATCTTACATTTGTAGCTTTTTTATGCAGATTATTCAAATGCAATAAAATTCTGACTCCAGACAAGTTCCTCCTTTTATCCAGATGGATGACCACGTTGCTCCAGGACGGCTGGATAAACTGTGTGAGGGTGCACGAAGGAGCCACATCAG
The DNA here is from genome assembly GCA_011952105.1 of Coreoperca whiteheadi. Taxonomy (NCBI): domain Eukaryota; kingdom Metazoa; phylum Chordata; class Actinopteri; order Centrarchiformes; family Sinipercidae; genus Coreoperca; species Coreoperca whiteheadi. The sequence continues at coordinate 2,888,813 of CM022475.1, read as the reverse complement.
CAGCTGCAGCAGAGAGGAAGCTGCTGGTGGGGGCAGCGCTGCAGACAGCTGCCACTCTGGAAAATACACTGAGTGAGTACGTTCACTGGCTGAGGGTCAGGGGCTGTGGGGGGGGGGCGCGGTCGCACTCGGGCTGGGGGCTGGGACTAGCAGCTGCTAGTGAACAGCACACATAAAATGAATGACAGACTGGGCCCACAGTGGGAGGGTCCAGGTGTGGAAGCAGAGCAGAGCGTTAGTCACCTGAGCTGTGCCTTTAGTTTTAGTATCAGCAGAGAGGAACTTAGAAGAGATGTTAGAAACAGGGGTTCTGGTAGAGCTGGAGGAAGAGCAAAGCTTGGGGGGGTGGCGAGAGGCCAGCTTGGGAGAGGGCATGTTCTCATAGAGGTCGGCGTTCTCATAGTGCACCTCCTCTTTCAGCTGGGGCCCCCCTGTGCTGGGACTGGAGTACAGCGCCTCCGGGTCCTTGGGTTAGACCAGGCAAGCATGCAGGGAGGGGAGGGGAGGGGAGGGGGAGGGAGAGGTACCATTAAAGACAGACAGATACAGGGGAACAGAAGGCAGAGATGAGCGGTGCAACGTTAGCTACACTATACTGCCATAGACAGGGTTATACATGACATTCAGGTGACATTTGATCTCGTAGTAAATCCTTGGGGAGGGCGATATGGCCTCAAAGGAAGATTCCGGTTCATTTACCCCTGGCAGATTCCCATGAATGAGGCCAGTGATTGAATTGGTTGGGCTGACTTTGCACTCACCACCTCCGTTGCAGAGACTTGTGGGAAACGACGACTCGTGCCATACAACAGCTTTCCAAATAAACATGATATTTACATGAATTGCAACCACTCGTCTCTGCGCAGGGGTCGGCATGTGCGTCAGCCTGCATGAACTACGGCGTCTCAACGGCCACATTTATGGGATTCGTCCTTTGAAATAATATCACAATATTTCAACTAGTGTGCTGAGATGTATGCAGGCAGAGGCAGAGCTGTGACTGTTGATGATCCCGATGCTACATGTAGCAGCTTCAATGCTATGCAGAAAAGTGAAGAGCAGAACACAATGAGAGCATCACAGTGGAGATTCTGAAAAGAGCCAGAAGGGTTCCCGTGCTGCTTCAGCTTATCGCTACGTTAGTGTAGCACCTATGGGTCCTCACCGTTCCGTTAATGGGCACATCATCATAGTGCAGAGCCATACCAGTGGGGCAGGCGTAGCCGTTGACGGGGTTGTCCAGGTATGGGTTAGGAGAGACGGCACGCTTACTGGTGAAACTGAGGAGAAAAAGAGTCCACACGTCTTTGAGAAGGTGCTTCTATAACCTCAGATGTTCATGTCACAGTGCTCAAACAGACCCATTCGTCTACAAGACACACAGCACACGGATCGCTCCCAGCAGGAGCATCAAGCCTCTGGCTACTGAACATTCAGCACCCACATCCCGTTTTACACAAAGCTGCAACAGTCGCACTGAAAATGGTGCCATGAAAGAAAGCCCGTCGGGCTCACTAAGGTTCCCTTGCGTGAGCCATTTTAATGCCCAACTGAACATAATAAAGCCACGTTTGCATTTTCTTCACTCACCAGAAGGACTGCTTGGCCAGCTGGATGACGTTGGCGGTGGTCTCGACGTCGATGTAGTCGTAGTGCAGGGTGGCTGGGTCGGTGGTGGAGCCAGTCTCGGCCAGTAAAACCCCCAACCAGCGACCCATCTCCTCAGAGGAGGAGGCCTGGAGGAAAAGGACAGAGTTCCAGGAATTCAACCACACAACCCTAACCCTGATGTGATAGTCCAGTGTGCTAAAGGCTGCACTGTAGACGTCACAGGAAAGCTTGCCTTTTTTACTTCTTCTTTTAATTACACACAAATAGAATTTGTCCACATTTAGAGCTCTTTTGGTTCGTTGTCGGGACTGGCCACTTCTTGCCGCCCATCAAAGGCTTAGCAATGCCATGGTTTTACAGGGGAAGTCTGCAGAGGACGGAGTGCAGACTGTGTGAGGACGCTCATTAGCACCAACATCCTCAGACACAAGTGACTGTTGGGTGGAGGAGCCGTTTTAGCACGACAGGAAAGGAGGACGACATGACGAGCTGTGTTTTTTTAATACATCCTCTGCTTACTGGAGCTCACCTCCAGTACAGCGACCTCCTGGCTGTTACGAAGCAGGCGGAAGGCAAAGGGGTGTTTGTGATCGAGGCCGGGGCTGACCTCGCAGCCTCGAAGGGGCAGCGAGGCGATGTGGCTCTTCAGGTCGTCCCGGTCCTTGTGGAGGAGCAGCTGGTTGTCTTTCAGGCGGCACCAGCGCTCCCGCCAGCGGTTATTGGACAACACGTTCAGGTAGCCTGTCAATCGAAGCAAATACAGTCCGGAAAGAAAGTCATAAAGAGCTGAACTTTGCACACATTTCACTATTATTTAGGCTGCTATTTATGGTCAGCATTTCTTCAGCAAAGTATTTTCACTGGTCCGCCTTCCCCACATGGCACTCACCACTTTCACTATACCCGCACGCGCTGAAAGTGATGCTGAATGTCTCAATGCAGGCCTCTCTAAGCTCAAATTTCAATCATTGTGGGCCGGCCAATACCAGTAACTGCCACACCTATTTGTTCTCCACACCCCACCCCCATGGTGGACACACTAGAAGACTGCGTTGGACAGGGCGCTCCGGTCTCTGGGTCCACATGCCTGTTCACCAATCATGTAAGGGTTGGCCTACTCTTAAGTAAGAGTAAGTACATATATTGTCAGTTCAACATTCTAAATAAGGCTAAATGACAGTGACTGGTTGAGGTAAAGAACATTTGTCCAAATATGTTTATTAGTGTAAAAAAGATATATTTGTCCTTCAGGTAATTGTCTGAAATGAGGCTTTATGAAGGTAGAACGCCAATGTCTATGCTGCCAGTCATTTAGGCCCCTGCAGTATTATTATTGTGGCTCTGTAGTTCAGTTCATAGCAGGCTTTTAGATCAATAGGTTTAAACCCACAGAGATCGGACTCGTCATTGACCCACTTTGCCCACATATTGGTGGAGTTGGACAGCAGTTGGCAATGTTTCCTACACATTATTTGGCCAGCTTCGTTGCCTCTGTTTATGTTCTGGATGGGGGAGGCGTGATGCGAATCCCCGGTTCGAGCTGCAGTGACACGAACGAGACCTGCTCCGAAATACTGGAGGTGGACGGCCGACCGGACGCACTGGAGAAAGTAAACCCACAGTGGAACGGGGAGTGTTTGCACGTTAGCCAACTAGCTAGCTCCTCCATGCCATCCAGACAGACGCTATGGTGGTCCCCAGGGGACAAAGTTTGCGAACACGAGTAGCAAAAACCTGAACGACTGAAACAGGATAACAGAAGATGAAATGTTCAGGCGTGTTGTGTTGTGTGTGTGGAATTGTAGACGGCGTTTACTGCATGCAATAAATACATCCTTACCAAACCTTTTATTACACGTGAAGTTAAGACCTTTGAAGACTATTTCAGGACCCGCTGCCACCCTGAAGAGAATGGGCTTCATTTTAAATGTGTATTTCGAGGGCTGCCCACCTCTCAGCCCCACTCGGGCAGTGAATCACACTGATTTCATGTGACAGGGCTCGGTGGTGCGTGTTCAGCTGATTTTGTCGAGTCACATTGTTTCCTGGTAGCGAACACTCTGAGGCCCTGGGCCGTGGTTGGGAACCTCTCCTTGAAACTAGTTTCTCTCGTGGTGTCGTGGTCTCTTTGTCAGTCACCCGCCAAGGCTGCTGCTGAGGAGAGACTGTCTCAAAGTGTGTACCACTGTCCCCACTCAGCCCTGCCTTGGACTGTGGTCATGGGGAGCATGGAGAAGCCCTTTTAGCTTTAGACTCGGGTGGATGACACATGTAGTTCCTTTGAAGGATAAGAACTCTAATGTCTTTGTCTTACCACATGTGGGTACGTCTTCTTCTGCGGACGAGGTCTGCTCATCTGTGGACGGCTTCTTCTTCCCCAGCCCGATGATTTTAGTGATCTTCTTCCCTGCTCCCTTCCCCACCGTCCCTGTCTTCTGCTCTGACTTTGAGTTCTTCTTTCCTTTTCCTGAGAGGCGGACAAAAGAGACTGAGTTAAATGAAGGGACATTAGTAATCCCGGTGCAGGGACTGCTGCAGATGTAATGCTCCCTACACTCATTATCTACCCACAGGAAATGATGAGAGCGATGTTACATGTGTATTTATGTTTAGATCCTTTGGCCAAACTGTAAGAAAGAGAAAAGAAGAGAAAGAGCAACCTTAGACGCGACTATAAACAGCCCCGAGTTAGGAATCAGCTGCACTGGCTTTAATCAGACCCCTGTGGGTCCAAAAGCTCTTTGTTGGTGAATTCGGCCCAAGACCCCCACAGGTCTGAGTGGGCTGCTTTCAGCTGGCCTAGTTCCTGTCCAAAGAGAAAGAAAGGGAGAGGAATGACTGTGCACATTCTGCTGGAAGGAGGGCTAAAGTCGAGTAAGCCAGGCCTTAGGAGGCTCTGTCTGAGTCCCTACGTTCTTCTGTCTGTCAGGAAAAGAGCTGCTGGGCTGACACCGAGAGACTCTGGATCCTCCCGTGGACACACACCGTCCTACACTGTACATAATCGGCGCTGGGCGGCACCAACCAGCAGCTAGCTGTTGAGCCCCAATGAACAGTAGTCCCAGCTGATACGCTCACGACAGAAGCTCGTGGTATTCAGCTCCTGAGCGTCTCTTTCAACATTTTCCGTACTGCATTTTCCTCCCTGATATGATGGGACAACTACCATGGCGACTGCCTTAGGTAAATAGGAAGCAGTCTGCACTCTGCAGGGTGCAGACACCCGTCCCGCACAACGCCGGCCTGAGGGGGAAAGCAGACACACAGATGTGAAAGCAATTCGAACCCTTTTAAAAAGCAGGAATTCTTCTTGTTTTTCCCTTCAGGAGACGACGATGAGGAAAACTCTGATCAGGTAAATTTGATTCCAGCGATTCAGCCCTTTTTATACCAGCCATGGAAAGAATGTGGCTGATTAAGCTGAAAAGAGGCTTTCAGGACCGAAGGAGAGAGTGACTGAGGCTCGAGGAGGTGACGTAAGACCAAGCTCACCCATACATCTGCACTGTTCACTGGAAGACACGGAAATCCAAAACTAGGCCCAGGGAGTCAAGGTCAGGCTCAGATGTCCATCACATGACACGCCTGAAGAGGTCTAATCAGCGTTACCAGAAGTGGGAAGATCAGGACCCCTAGACCAGGAGTCAGAGGCACAGCAGGTCCATACACCACCACAGATCGGTCTGTCAGAGATCGGTCTTCTGGACCGTGCCCAGTGTGGCCTGAACCCTTTACATTGGATTCACAGTCTGCGAAAGGGCCAGCGTTATCAGGAAACGTGCCGCTGGTGCCACAAACCATGCTATTCATTTAGGAGGTTTCCAGCTAGCATTAGCTGCTAATGCTACTTGTCAAGCACACTGGCCCCTGACTACTGCCAGCAGAAGGTGATAACTGATGCCATGAGCTTTTGTATTTGGAAGGACATGCATGCATACTGTGTAGCTGAAATGACAACACAGTGGAAACAAGGCAACCAGTGTCAGCGGCATTTCTTCTTTTGGGGGACTAGCCACATTTGTACCCGGTGTATCTGTGGCAGTAGACAGAAAGCCCTTTAAGTTAGAACTGACGAAATCCTGTTGAATCTGAGCTGAATCAGTATTAAATGATGTGTGTGTGTGTGCTTGGATCCCAAGGATTGTGGACAGGGAGCTGTAGTTCAATGCTTGAGTCAGATTTGACCGACAGTCAGTTACCAGAACAGTAAGTAAGCTTTACATCTTTTACCTGAGACAGTTGTCATACGTTTGGCCAGCATTAGATTGGAGGACAATGTCCCTCAGCAATGGAAAAGACAAACCAGTGTAGTGTAAGCACAGGCAGAACAAATGACCGACATACAGAAGGAGACAACCCAGGGAGCTACTAGTCTAGTCCCAACATCAGTAAATGTGTCTTTGAGCAAGGCACACAGCCTGGTGTCATGTAATTCACTGAGGACACAGCCGTCAGCTGAAAATGCTTCAAAGGTCACGGGAATCCTTCACTGGCTTTGGCCATCCAGGAGCACAAGGGGGGGGGTCATAATGACGACTTACTGAATACTTACTGAATGACGGCTGTAGACATTTCGACATCTAACAGGCCCGAAAGGTTAAGACCTACCTCCCTGGAGAAGTAATCAACTGTTTGATATGACTGCATTAAGCTCATCTGGAGGATCACTGCTGATCCCATTGCTACATCCCCCACAGTTTCACAGCAGTGACACATGAACACGACTTACACAACCAAGTCCAGGAATCCCAGCTCGGTGCTGACTCCATTCAAAGCCCTCTGGATTGGAGATTGAAATGAGCTACTGACGGGAAATCTGGCTCAGACACAATGTTGGAAAAACGAACCAATCGTAAAGAGAAACGTAAAGAGAGTGTTACATTTCAGCTGACAATCCAAATAACTGAGCTGACAAGTAAAATGAAATGTCTCCCCCCGAGGAATGTTGCCTGCTGAGCAAACAACAGATAATCGGAGACTCTTTCAGCCGTATCTCTTTGTTTTGGCACCTCGTTCAGCAGGGGAAGACCCGTCCTGTGCAAAAGCCATGTGAAATCGATCCACATGCATTACTGTTACAGGCTGACCTTTCAGAGCTGGCAGAGACTCAGATTAATGGGCGAAATATCTCAAGTCCAAGCTGAGAACAATTCTTTGTTGGTTTCAAGAAACAGCAAACCTGACTCCGTCCTCCGCTTCATTTGCCTTAACTCTGAGGGCTGTGCTTTAGGGCCCTGCAGTGTTGTACTCTACACTAAACACCTAGCCATTCGCAGAAACAAAGAACTACCTCAACTCAAGGTCCACTTCCTAGCTTTGTCCGGAGCTTTCAACTCTATCATACCGTCTTCACCACTAGTTGCTATACAGTATATGGCTATTTCTCATGGAGAACGATCTGATGCCATGCAAGGGAAGGACCTGTTATGAGTTCATCCAAAGCACTTCATCACTGATGAAGACCGCATGCTACAGTTTGGAAGCAGGGGGGCTCGGGTCCTGCTCGGTGGGCCCCACCTGGAGCTCCTCAGTTGTCCCTCTGGACCGTCCTCTTCCCTTATGCTTTACACTTGTCCTCAGAATGACTACATACGTGCTGTGGTAACTGGCTCCGTCGTCTCCACTGATGTTTCACAGCCTGCAGTTCGTCTTTATAACTGCAGATACGCTGATCTTCTGCTGTGAATCTGCTCTGTCCACACCACATCTACCTCCTGTCTGTCCGTCCTGGAGAGGGATCCCTGCTCTGCTGCTCCTCCTCGGCTTTCTAGCATTTGTTTCCCTGTTAAAAGGGATTTTGGGTAGTGTTTCCTTATTCGAACCGAGGCTCTGAGGACAGAGGGGGCCGTGTGTTACGGACTGTAAAGGCCTTTGACGCAGGTGTGGTTTGGGATGTTGGGCTGTAGGAATACATTGACACACTGAAGTGAATTGAATAGATAGGGATGTAGGATTTATGAACTCAGATGATTGGACGATGAATGGAGGTGAAGTTTTCAACATTACATTTTCAGTATATGTGTTCAGTCAGATTACCACGTATCACACGTCACTCACTTAAATCAGGATCAGAATCAGCAATTATTCAAAGCTCTCAAATTTGAATAAAGAGAGGAAAGTAATCCCCTACTTCTTTGGCCAAGTATGGGGACGCATACAAGGAATTTGACTCCGGTTTTAGGTTGCTCTCAATATAATCACACACAGTTCAAAGAACAATTTACAGGAAGAATAGAGGAATAAATGTATGGCTGCTAGTGTCCCAATTAGGGCCTTTGCTCATTTAGTTTCCTGAGGATGTAATGTCTCTGATGGTAGTCGAGGTGGTCTCCATTTCACTGCCTGCTGTGAAAACGCTGCAGGAAACCCTGATACGTGTTTGACCATCACTCCTTTACATGAAGCGTCAATGAAACAGGGTGCTTTCCTGTTGCTTCCTTCAGCCACGGTCGCTGCCGTTGTACCACGGACACACCATTGCATTTTACCTACCCAGTTCATCTTCTACTTTTAAATTCCAATTAACTGGAAATCATCATTTCCGAGGGATTTTTCCAGGAAAGTCCTTCTAGACATTGGTGTTCTCCACAAAAAGAACAATACTTTCATGAACTGGATCTAGAGGACTCTCTTCTGTTAGCAACACAAGTTCATTTCCAAGAAAATGTTACATATTATTTGGTTGTTGCTGCTGTGGACTCTCACCTTGGTCCTTGCTGTCGCTGTGTCCGTTCTCATGAGTCACCTCCCCATCTGAGCTCGGTCTGTCACACGACGCCTTCTGGTAGGCAGTAAGACCATACACAAGAAGAAGAATGGATGCACAAGAAGGCACAACGTGAACAAAACTGTACTTTCCTGAAAAAAAGACAGGTTGAGGCATTAACGCACAAACACAGGCGTCTAATTACACTGTACATTGTAAAAGCCCTTAGGAGCATCTGCAACATGTTATAGATGAATAATTGGGCCGGGCTTGTGTTTGCTGTGCCAAGTGGGGAGCGGTTTGTCATTAAAGAGCGTCTGATGTGACAAACACACATGCATATATACAGGCACGCACATATGCGCTGGGTACAGTTTGTCTCCAGCGTTAACTGCCATTTTCCCTTCAGCTGCCTACATTTTCCCTCCCGTGCCACATGGAATCAAGTGATATTTGACAAACAGCCTCAGAGTGCTAAACTCAGTGTGATCGTGTTCGATTACGCCAAGAAAAGAGGCCCTTATGGGATGGAGGCTATTTGCAAATGTTTGTCTACGACAGCAAGACCAACCCAGGATTATTAGGTCCAAATAAGCCATCGTCAGAGAATGTTTTTTGCAAAGCAAAAAGGAAAAGGGTTCAGGCTCAGCAAATCCTGGTATCTGGCCAACCTGGAACCAGTTATCTGAACCCAACCCTACTGCAGAAATAATCATTTCTGGGAACGTTTCAACATCTGCTGATAAGAATACGGCGCACGGTGTATGGGTGTGTTTACCTTTTCCAGTTCGGGTTTGTGCACCGGTGATCCAGATCCAGTTCCATCCAAGTCCACACTCCCAGTAAGACACACCTCTCTCATCACCTGGACAACAGGAGGGAACACAGCATTAGCTAATGAGGCCGATCCCAGCCGAGGGACTTCAGTCTACACGCTGCCGTGTCTGACTGGGCCGTGGGGAAAGCTAGGTCCTAACTGTGATCCCAACACACGGCTGGATCCCTAAAATATTTCTTCACTCCATTGCCACATAATTAAGCAGCCCATTCCCTCGGCCTAGGAAGCATGCCTGGGGAAATGCGGGCCACATGTACGCTGAACTCCCTCCGCTCTCATTCCCCATCATGCTGCTAAAAGGCAGCACAGCCCGGCAGGCAGAGAGGCCGCATGCATGTGTGGTAGGGCTTGGTGGAGGGGTGGGGGTGTCTGCTACACACATTAGACACCACAGAGATTTACTACGTCCATGGAATCCTTACGCAACACGGTCCAGTAGGGGTGAATGAGATGTGCAGGGCTCTGGACGGGGCGCCAGTGTGCATTAACGTGACCTCGTTGGACTTCAGACCTGGCAACCCACCGTCAGACCTGGCAATCCTAGGCATGTGGCGGTGACAGGGCTGTGTGTAGATGAGCGGTGAGCAGCGGGAAATGAGATTTCAGTCGAACCGCTATGTGCGCAAGTTGGCTAATGCACTCTCTGACACACACACACACACACACGCACTCCCCCTCGTCTTCTCCACAAGCATTCTGAACCATCGCAGAACTCCTCAGCTCATTGGTTTTGGCTTGGAGGGAGCATAATTGGGTTTTGCGGGGGAAATGACAGACTGTGGCTCCATGGGTTTGGCACAGAGAGCGGCTCAGAGGCCGGAGAGTGGGACAGACAGCAACTTCATGTCTATCTTCCACTGGAGAGCTGCGTGGCCAGGCTGGGCTGCTACGTTCGCCTGGTGATGTACTACAAATCAAAGTTGAGCTGGTGGGACTGTGTGAGGTAGTTTCGGGTGCCGAAACACCATTTTCAATAAAGGAACATGCTGGTGATGGACAAGTTGCCGCCACGCTTTAGGCACTGATGGGGTTTGAAACATATTCACGTCCCCGACCGCACATTTCACATCCTTCATGCTATACACTTAGCCTGAAGCCAATATATACTCTAACCATATCAAGGGGTAGTGGAAATTTGAAAACTTTATGTGTCCCAGCAACAGCAAAGCTGTGTAGTTTAAAAATATATAATAATAGAGGGGTTAGTGTCTTCCACAGCCACGCCCTACAAAAGGTATTTGATGCCTTTCCTCACCTGAGATACATTTGGAAAACATCAAAAACCAACTGAGTCTTTGTAATCAACCTATACTGAGAGCTTTACTCATGTGCCAGCATATATTTAGGGTTTTGCTGGAGGTAAGTTTGATCATTTCCATCAAAACGATGAAAAACAATTCTCCATGCTCTGTGGGCTGCCCTCACCATATACCATTGTTGCATAAAAGCTGAGGGTCTTTTTCAAATTCTTGTCGTTTTATCTTTATTTGATCCTTTCTTTATAAATAGGGTGTATGCATGCGTGGTGTGTGCTGCAGAATGCTGGAGGAGTGCAGCACTGTCAAAGGAAAGTTAAACCACAGGGGTTTCTTTCTGCTGGGGTTGGGTGGCCATCCTTGGAATGTTTTCAATCATTTCACCGTTGGGGTATTTTTCCTGCTGTCTGTGAAAAGCACTTTATAAAATGGAGAAAATGGGGCCCCCAGCCAGACGCAAAGTGGAGATGTTAAGGTCCACGGCTGGCACCTTACCTGCTAGGCCATCAGGGCGTCCTGTCCCTGGAATTTTACAGTGACTCCTCGGCTCTACCCGACACACGTTGCAGCTGACCTGCCAACACACAGTGCACCACGTCCACGATGTCTTACAGAAAGTCCAGAAAGCTGAATAACCAGGCTCCTGCAGTGCTCGGGGACATGGGGACGCCTCTCAGGGCTTCTGGCTCAGTAACACGGGATCTGTCATTTGGACAGACGTCTGGTTCTGTTTGGGGATCAATATGTGGAACTCCTTACCCACAGACCCTCAAACTGATCATGAATGGAGAGGGATGTGGCACTAGTAAATGCTAAACTTGTCCCTAAACAATCTGACATGTGATAAATGAATACCATGATGGGGACATACTCTGTCAAACGGTCCACTGGACAACAGTGATGCACTAGGCAAGGCAAGGGGGTGTCTGAAGGCACACTTAAGCAGATAAGCTGGGAACTTACTTTCCCCGAACAACAAGAAAGAGGGAAGCTATTACATCAGTCAGAGGGGGGAAGAAAATCAGGACATCATAAGGGAGATGAGAAGAAGAAGACAGAAGGGGGGGGGGGAGAAAGCACTGGGAAGGGCTAAGAGAACAAAGTAAGGCCACAGTATGGACATGTGTGTTCCATAACAATGTCTGCGAGAAGGGAGAAGGACTCCTGCGAGTAGGAGGCCTTCAGGTACTCTCCTAGCTTCCCTCCTGCTCCCACCTTGCTTCCCCTGCCCCCCCTTTCTCTCACTCTTTAGCAGCTCTTCGTTTTCCATCCCTCATCTGTATTTGGCTTCACTGTTGTCACGTGGACACACTGTTGGCTGGCTGATTCAACGAGGGTGGGAAATGTCATAAGAAATCTTTATTTCCATCATCCAAATGGCTAATATGAAATTCAAGAAGGACTGTTATTGAACGTTTTATGCCTCTGGGTAGAAGACGAGTCCTAGAGAGGTCAAGGCTCAGAGTCTGGAGGGGAGTGGAACCCTCCCTGGCTCTGCTGCTAATGACACGGCCACAGCACATGGCCTTTGAATGGAAGAAGGGCGCGACGCAGAAGCTGAGCCAGCTCCATGTTATGACTGCTGATTGCAGCAGCATGACGAACTACATGTGCTTCGATTAGGCAAACAAAACCACCAGAGTGATTGTGAAAGTGCGAAAGGCACTGCCATATGTCATCACTTCAGTATGTGTCCAACATCCAGGCAGCTGACTCAATATGCACAGACAAACAGTTTCTCCAAGCAACAATTAGTGCAGTCCTCACCGAGGCTTGGGTGGTGCAGATTTGTATATTTTCACGGGTCTGGTTGCGACTCCCTGCAGATACCTTGCCTCAGCCAATCAGTAAACAGCGGCTAATTAACACGCGGCGCGAGTAATTGAATCAAGACACAAAAACAACTGAAACCAAATAATAAGACTGGTGTTCCCATGTGGGCCAAAACTGCTCCACCTATTTTTACCAGGATGGTGAGTAGTGAAAAAACAGTCCAAAAGCCTGCTGGTGGAAGTGCAGCACTGAGTTGGCAGAGGCTGGCGGCCACCAAGAGTTCCAAAAATACCATCTCACAAAATATCGCACAACTTGCAGTCAAGGACAAACACGGAACTCCAGAAGACTCTCAGGAGAGCAGAGGGCTGCTGGGGTCCTTTCAAGTCCGAAGACCAGACAAAGCCTTTGTTTCCTCCGGTGCCTGAAATAGACGGAGCCCAGAGGTGCTGGCAGCGCGCTAGCAGCAGACGGACGCAGGGGTTGAAAAAGCACAGAGCCCCGGAGCCTATCTGACGCCTGCAGGGTAGGCTTGTTCTATAGACTTGTCAAAGATCAGAGAGCGAAGCACCTGTTCATGACAAACTAGTCATACAATATCAGGAAAAGGCCCATCCTGAAGAACAAAGCCAAGTTATTCTTACACTGAGAGCTACACCCTTTGTTACAGTGCACTTCAGTTTCCCCTCCCTGACAACAGCATGCGAAAGGAAACTACAGGCCGACCCCTAACCCTCTGAGCTGTGCTCCAGTGATGTGTGGGGAGGTGCACAGCAGCCGCTACTGGGTTTGGCAGCTCTCTACCTTAGGCTGTGGTTGCAGCAGCTGACAGGGACTTCGGCCTCCTCACTGATCACCACTCGTGTCTTTTGGTGACGGTATGCTTAAAGAAAGGCCGCTTTGGTAAAACAATGAAACTAATGCTAAAGAAACGTTTGGAGACAACACGTTATTTTGAAATTAAAAGGACAAACTGGGATTGGTAACAATTGGTAATTGGAATTCAATTGGAATTCATCTAGTATTTCACATGAGGTTTCACTAACGCAGCACGGTGGGAAACGTGCACACGTGTAACTCGTCGCGTTACCTTGAGCCACTCGTCGGCCTGTTCTTTGCTCTGCACCGCCAGCACCAGGGCATCCGCCCCCTGGTGGACGATCTTCAGTTCGTGCTTCTTCTTCTTGCCGTCTCTGGGGATGTGGGTGATGCTGCACCCTGACAGGGTGAGCTCCATCTGGGGGGTGTGGTCTTTGGAGGACTTATAACACTGGAGGGAGAGGAAGGGCACGGTTAGGAGACCTCATGCCCAGTATACATCGTACTGGCAGCCCTTTAGCTTGTGCCTGAACGTGTCCCTCACCAGCAGTTTGTTATCTTTGATGACACAGAGGAGTTTGGTCCACTGGCCAAAGCGCTTCTTGCGCAGCAGGAATGCACAGATCCGGGCGTCCTTCACCAGATCCATGGACGCCTCTTCAGATGGCCACTGGTGACGCATCTTCTGGCCCTTCCCATCCTCCTCTTCCTCGTCGTACGACTCATAGGAGCTGCTCATGGCGTCCGAGTCATAGTCTGAGAGGGAGGTGCACAAGTTGTTATACAGATACTGCCTTTGATTTTCTATTCATTAAATTACAAGTAAACATGAAAGTTTTGTATTTTTCAGAAGCATGTCCATCACCTACGTCTGTGTGAATGGCTGAGCAAGTGCATTATATCAGTGATGTGTCCTGTAAAGCAGTCTGTCACTCACTGGAGGTGATGTATTCAGGGGCCTTTCCAGGACTTAGCGGAACCGCTTCCTCGTAGTAGCCTTCTGGTAGAGAGGAGCTGGGCAGAGGGGGAGGGCCGCTGGTGGGAGGCTGCAGGGAGAACAGACGTTTCCATCACAGCGTTAGATGACACTTTCGCTCATTTCAGTTACACTTCAGCACTTCAAAGTGCTGTAACTGTTTCACTACACAAGCCAATTATTAGCGTTTGTTTGTGTTGTTTACAACTGGAATATAAAGCGTATGCAAGCAAACTCAAGTCATCTGCATATATGTGAATCTTTTCATTTACCCTATTTACATACAATTAGTTTCCAAACAGAGCGCAGATCATGTGCCTACAGGCGTGGTCACTTGGTTACTAGGTTACAGTTTGCAAATTAAAGTGGGTCATTACATTTCTTACAGTTAGCAACATCCAGCAAACACCTACACATCAGTCTCCCATCCTTCACTACATCTTCCACTGATATGAGGTCTACCTTTTCTCTATGCTACCAAGCAGCCACCGAGGTCACTTCCCACAAAACCTTAGTAACTCGAAATATTATTGATCATTATTTTGCCACTTCAGTTAACTGAACCAAGGTCATCCGGTCCCCACGCACTGATCGCATCCTCCACCTCTTCCAAGTGAGGGTGTGCTTTACCATTTTACTTTAGTACTGTGGTGTTTTTAACTTTAGGTGGTTTTTAAGACAAGCAAAACTACGTTTTCAGTTCAACATGTTCCCTCTCAATGCATCCAAGTGTTCCTAAAATAAATCCACACTTCCAACTGCTGAAATTCTTCCGTCGTAGCAACAAAGGATCAATTCTGATCATAAACGGTTAAACTGAGAGGTATACCCAAACAGAGGTAAAGAATCCCAGTGCGTTCTGCTCATTTCGTTTGTTTGATCGGAGTGGCACAGCAAAGGGAAGCCATGTATAACCTTAGCATAATGAGACAAATCCGAGGCAACTTCTGTGCATAGACATTAGAGGCATTTTCACTGCTAAATGCAAGACATGACAAAAGAACGGAGGAGACTGGGAAAGAATGCTTGTGAGGAACAAAATACAATCATTTGAAGGTAGTGTGTGCCAGACTAAACAAGTGAGTGGCCAAAAGAAGTGCTGCTTTAAGAAACCTAACCTGAAGCCTTGTTATGGCCATTTAATAGTGACTGGAAGGGAATTCAAGAGTGATCTGATGAACCAAAGTAAAGAGGCAAAGCTGAGAAAAACGTTTCATTTTTCATAAAGTTGTTATTGCATAATGAATCATTTGGCCTTTAATGGGTTTAAGATCTCACAGAGCTCACGACAGCAACAGAGGGAGGGACGCAGGGGGAAATGAGGCCTCCTGAGTTTGGCACCACACAGTCCAACAAATCCAGTTGTTAGAGCGGGGGATCAACTGCACAGCCTGGCGTGATCCGTCTTGGCCAGCGCTGTGCACCGCTTCTCTCACGTTTCAACTCTTAAAACTAACACAACTGTGGCTATAAACATCAAATCTGATAATCTCACTAATGTCTCACTGGTTGGCATGCATCAGTGTAACAACCGTGTGCGTTGTACAGTCACATATAGCATTCAAGTCATGCCTTTTTTAAAACAAGTCAATTTATTTAAACTTAACTTGCTTGGTATTCAAAATTTGACTGGTGGTAGCTGGCAACGTATGCTCCCAGCTAAAGCTTTTCTTCCTTTGTATGTTCATGAGGTGGAGCCTTGAAATAAGCGTGAAACTTTCTTAACGCATCTTCCCATTCATCAAGTATTCAATCGTGGTGCCTTGACAATTTCATTTGCTTTCCGTCTGAATTCATTGGAAACAGTGAAATGCAAAGTCCCGGCAGTATGTATCTATATTTAACTGCATTTAATGTTGCTCCTCGTTGGAATATATGCAGTCAGTAGGCCTTTAGCACTGCATTCGCATTAACATTAACCACGGCTCTGTCCTACGCAAGTGTCCCAGTAAGCCGTCGGTCAACATGGACAACACCAGGACGCCTGTGCTTTTCCTCCTGTGACGAGGCAACAGGTCTTCTGTATGCAGTGTTTGTCACTGATTTTGTCATTTAGTTTTTTTACAGATGTAAAATGCTTTTAAATAACGGATGATGGACCATTGAAAGCAATGTTTCTGCTGGAGCCTCAGTCTAATAAGGACCAGCCAGTACCACTTCAAAGTGCATGAAATGTATCAGGGTAAAGACCTTATAAGGTCTCTCAGCAGCAGTTTGGTGCAGTTTCACAAGGACCATGACCAAGCTGCGATGGCTGCACACTTCTTTCCTCTTATGGAAAACCCCTTTGACTTCTCTTTTCATTTTACTCACTGGTGGCAGTGCCGATTTTCCGCTGGTTCTACAGGGGAGAAACTCCATAACTGTTGTGAAACTCGATGTGCTATGGGCCATTGGTTACCGCTGACCCAATCAGGCGTCAGCGCTGCAGTGACGGCAGCATCCGTTGCTGTAGCAACGTGGAACATTCATAAAAGGGTTTGGCTGACGTGCAGCCAACGTCTTCAAAGTGCAGAAAGTATGTGTCACCGTGCTGTGACAGTGGACAGTCCTCCATTGCTGTCATTGTGCCATAATCCTGGTAGAAAGACAACTACACCTCGTTGCGTTCTGATTGGTACATCCTGTCTGGCCAAAAAGCTTTACTGAATGTTAGAATTCTGTCTTTTTCTTTCCTTCTTCTTTGGATGAATCAGTGTGTGGGACAGCTTTGGGTGTGCAGCTGGCAAAGCTTTCATTTTTCATGTTAACTTGACATCTAGTCAGTATGCAAATGTGAATGGAAATAAGGGTCTGTGAACAATTCATCCAAATACTATCAAAATCGCAACATGGCCAAGTGCAAGATCCAAAGAACAGGAGCTGCAGGGTTTTGATGAAGGTAAAATGTGTCCCAACATAGCACTAGAAATGAAGCATCGCGGTGCCACAGACACGCCCCGGCCTACAGATCATATTAATCCCATCATCCTCGTTTGTAGCTTTTTGTTTCTATGGAAATAAAATGTGGAACTTAGCATTCCCACTAAAATCGTGACTCATATTGCAACGGCAATATCTGGCAAAAATAGTCCCAATGGCATTTGTTTTGCACATCGTTCAGCCGTAGCTGAGCTAGAACATGAGTGATCAAATGTTTTAAGCTCATATCACACCGGCTTCCTCAGCAAATGGAATTTGCTCAGGTGTTCACCTGATCTTAGAACAGAATTAGATAATGTGAGTGGGCATTTTGTAAACTTGTGCCTCACATGGCTCAGCAGTGGCTGACGGGCCTGTTTCACCGGCCTGAAACACCACTTCCATCAAAAGCCCACTTGTGTTATTACTGCTGTTAAATCAAACATGGAGCCCTGGCCCATTTGTTCATATCTTCACCATTCAATAATAAGTTGGAGTCCAGCCCTAAGGCAGACACATTCTGGAGATGGCAGATAACGCTGTTAAACACCAGGCCTACGACCCCATCTGCCCAGCAGTCCATTAAAAAGGATTCAACTCCCTGACCTCACTGTTTCGCAATCTATTTTCTCCCACTTTCCCATTCATTTTCTTTCTCAAGCCAAATGCCAGTCTTCTTTTCCTCCGTTTATCTGTCTTGTTTCACTGTTGCACAAAAAAAGATCCATCTTAAGAAGCCATTTAGAATCCTTAAACCTGTGATTTCTCTTTAAACGAGACCTATAAGACTCAGACTAAATTGTCATGTAAGACATTCTTGGTTCCACAATGCACAAGGCAAAGTTGAGTTTCTTCTTCCTCTTTCTTTTGTCCCAGTCAACACATCCCCTCCCCTCCGTTAATCCTCGTCTTCATCCAGCCTGTTTCTCTTTTTCATCTGTAAGTCCAGCGGCGGGCCAGGCCTCTAGCAGAAACCTTATCGCATCTCCTTTGGGGGAAACAGCAGTTCGGTGAACTCATTTCTTGGCAGGGATACGCTGCCCTGCTAAACTCCAGAGCCGCCAGCGTTCTCCTCCCTACCCCAGCCCTTAAAAGAAAAAAAATCCCCGTGAGAGGAAGACAGACGGAAAGAAAGGCAGAGAAGCAAGAAGAAGGAAAGCGCTCAGTCTCGACAGTCCAACAATACCAGGTCTGAGAAGTGGATGTGAAAGTGGAGGAAGATTGTTAATATGGGGTCTGCAGCTTCGTATCTCACATCACAATGACTTCCTTTCCAAGACTTTTAAGCAACAATGCCATTAATGATCATGCAGAAGCCGATTGTTT
Source organism: Coreoperca whiteheadi (assembly GCA_011952105.1). Taxonomy (NCBI): domain Eukaryota; kingdom Metazoa; phylum Chordata; class Actinopteri; order Centrarchiformes; family Sinipercidae; genus Coreoperca; species Coreoperca whiteheadi. Next base: position 2,870,607 of record CM022475.1, on the reverse strand, counting down.
GGGTAAGCATGTTCCCCTGAGAGCAGCAGAATACATTACATTACACTCCAGAGAACGTGATCCCACTGCTCTGCTATGTAGTGACTCAAAGCTTCGAGGCACTGGGGTGCACACACACTCGTACACACACACACACTCGTATATACACACACACACACGTAAACACACAATCCAGCTTTTCCTTCGCTTTCATTCCCCAAATCAACAGCTTGGCCGAATCACACAAGTGACCTGCAAATCAATTACGCTGCAACACACTGGTTCAAGTTCACTGCGGTCACAACGCACGCCAACCCCCCCCCCCCCCCCCCCCCCCCCCCACCCCACCCCCACACCCCCCACCCCCCCCCCAACCAACCACCCACAAAACACAAGA
>CM022475.1:2833194-2870177 GCA_011952105.1 Coreoperca whiteheadi | reverse complement strand
TGCACGGGTCAACCCCCTTCTCTGTACCACATTTAGATGGGTAAAAAAGACAGACCCACCGGTTCAAGTTCCCTGCGGGCACAACCCACGCCAACCCCCCCCCCCCCCCCGGTGAACATAAACACACAGTGCATAAACGCAACACGTAAAGGTCCGTATTCCTCTGCAGTCTAGCTCTGATCAGCTCCAAATGCTCCACAGATCTCCACAACATCTGTTCACTACCTTCATATGGCAGTACCCTATCCAGAGCAGGTCAGTCAAGCTTCCATCTTCACAAACCAGTTCCCTTCATCCGCTTCAAAGGAGATTAGATTAGATAGAACTGTAATTATCTTTGTGGGGAACCGTAGCCAAAATGAGAAGACAATACTGAAGATGAGCTAACAACACAATGACTGCAAGTGTCTTTACTGACAGATTTACACGTTCAATGGAATATTTAGGTCGACTGACTAGCTTTTCCTCAGGTATCCCCAATTCGCTTCAAAGGTATTCTAAAATTCAAGGCCATTCTTTCCGAGAGCAGAGAGCAGATACGCTCTCAGGCAGCAGATGTTTTCGCCTGGTTTCACTTTTTAAAGTTCAACGAAATTGAACTTTGACCCAAAATATGCTAAACTCCTCAATGGAGAGAGCAGCTATGCCAATGGCCCTGCTGTAGAAGGACCAGCTGTAGTCCCTGGAAGGACGCAAAAGGGTGCATTGTTACTTATTCATTTTATTACATGCAGACATGGAACAGTTTATGAACTACTTGTATCTGCCTGCGTGTGTTTCCTTGAAATGTTCTTGTCAAAGTTGCAAAGTGAAAGTAAAGAAAAACCTACGATCAAAAAAAAAGGGTAAACAATGAAGAAGGAAGACTGCAAAGAGCGACTCGTCCACATTATTTTCATACTTTATGGAACCCCTAACCTACTTCAAGAAATGACGTGCAGAGTTTCAAAGAGGTTTTCATGTCCTGTCATGGTCTAAATGTTGTTCCTCCCTGACAAGAATACATTTCTACAGGAAACACTGCTACAACCATGAGAAGGGCAGCATGTACAGGTCAAATGCATGGATGCATATCAGAAATGTCAGAATTCCAGTCATAATGTGTAATTAGGTAGTGGTAAAGGAGTCTTGACCTTGGTTTGGATCCTTTGAGTGGGAGGTTTGTCTGCTGCTCTGGCCCTGGCCTGAAACTCACATGCAAACATTTATGCCAAGTATCAATTTCTGCCCTGCGTAGGAGGACCAGACCTGAATAAATGTTTCTGCCACGGTGCCAATGGGACGCTGGAATGGATAAACTGACTGGACACAGGAAGGCCACTCCTTTAGGAGAGGCTTTGGAAAGGGTAAACTGCATTTCCAAGTATTCTTGGCAAATGACCCAATGTAGAAGCACATATGTTTCCAGCTGCTGGCACGGCCAAAAGATTGTTTAAATTGTATTCGATGGCGAACAATGCTGAATGAGAGCAGTTTGACTCGTAACTTGTGCCTTGTCAGTAATGTCTCGGCGAATGACCACATAAGTGGAGTATACTTGTGTATAAAAATGTGCAGTTTAATATGTTTGATTTGTTATTTTGATGGTCAGCAAATGACATAGTAGAATGTAACTAAAAGATTACAAATTCCTCATGAAGGCTGCACCCTATTACATGAGAGTTATTTAGGGCGTCTTAAGGGTCACAGACCGTTAAGGTGACTGGCAGTTGGAGCTCTTCCAAGGCCTGGGCAGGCCTGAAATTGTCCTGGTTGTAATATCATGACACAAGATGAATAACTATAGAAAATATATGGTTCTTTTATAAAAAGTCAAAAAGGTACACATGCCTAAGTACAACAACACATGGACAGAAGTCCACCATGCCTCCCAAGGTGCATTCAAGTTTGAAATGATGTTGTTTGCTCTGCTAATGGAACGCGGAAGCCAAAGTAGAAACCCCAAAATACATTCAGCCAGTTAACTCTTTTGGATTCTGAGTCAATTTTGGAAGAATTCGTCCACTATGGTGTGGTTTTTTTCTTCCCAACTGCAACAGTAAAGTGTTCTTAATTGGCTACAGCTCTGATGTGAACCTCAGACTGGCTTCCCCTCCATAGTAGGAGCAGCCGAGGCTCATGGGTAGGGTAGTTTTTCGAGCCGTAAACCGAAACCAAAAGTTACCGAAAGTTAAAATAATTATAATTGTAAGCCTTTAGTATTGTTAGTAACTTATTTACTCAAGACACTCCCATGTTTAATCTCTTTACTTGAGGAACAAATTGGCATCTATTTTACAGTCAATACGTCCTAAACATCTACAAACACCAGGTGGGAAGCTTTTGAAGTCAGATTATTAGTCTTACAAGTTCTAGATGTTAAGCTGTTGTTGCAAATTTGTTTCTAGAGGGTTGCATCAATATTAATCAATACATCTTTTTCCCAGTCTGTAGTGGGGTCGGTGATGGTGCAGTCTTGGGTTTATGAGATAATTCTATATAATTATGACAGTGGTTTCATGGATGTTGATATTGTACATAGGTATTTTACTATTTGTGGTGGTTAAAAGTTTTATGTGTTATATAAATTTTCTTCCTGAGTGCAAGAAGAAATATCAGGAAAAATTCTGGCATGGCCCATAAAACAACATCTACATGACGATAATATTATAGACCCTATTAAAATTAACAGGGCATCAAGAGAATATTGTGAAAACTGTATAGCTCCGAAATGATATCCAGAATTATCAGACCAAAGTCTATTCCTAAATAATCTTCATATCCCTAATATCTCCGAGGAGGAACGGAGGACATTCGGGGAAGTCGTGACCCTAGAGGACATCTCCGTTGCAATAAAAAGTATGAAATCATGGATAGCCGCAGGACCAGATGGCCTGCCCACTGATTTTCATAAGAAATTTGAATCTACATTAAAGACACCTCTTCTGGAAATATTTAGTGAATGTTTCCTCCCACCGTCCGTGAGAGGGGCTTTCATAACCCTTCTTCCTAAACCTGGAAAGTCACCGTTTCAGGGTTTGCTTAAAGCTTTCCCTAAAGAGCCCTACACTCTTTTCAGCAACACTCTGCTTCACAATTATACACACTCACATCTGGGAGCTGCACAGTGCAACCACAGTCTTCTACCGCTGGCTTCTGGTCGCCTTGTACAACTGGAGGTTAAGTGCCACGCTCAAGGTCACCTGGATGGTGGGTGATGGTGGGGGGGGGAGTTACTCCTTCACTTTTCTTGACCAGATATTTGCAACTGGTCCCAGCTCCTCCCATTTCAAGGCTACTGCCACACTATTTATTCAAGCATATGTGTTTGCAGTCTTGTCTTTAGTCAATGCGCCGATGAACCAAGGACTGAACACGTTTCAGATCAGCTGCTGCAGTATCAACACACCTACAAACCTTTGAAAGCTTTTCAAGTAGTATCCAATGACTGTGTTGTGAGTGGATCGTGGAAGGGAAGAAGGATCCAGATTCAGACGGAATAGGTGAGAGTTTATTCAAATCCCTAGGAGGCAGGTGAACATCTAAAAAGACTCAAAACAGGCAAAATCCAAGAAGCCAAAACACAGGTCACATCCACGACCCAACGGGCAAAAAGCCAACATGACATGGAAAACCACAGAGAGGAAAGACCAGGAACCAGCTGGAGGTAACACCAGGAACATACATGGAGGAAGAACAACGACGACCTGACAAGGAAAGAGGGAGAACACACAGACTAAATACAGTCAAGGGAAGGGGAGACAATGAGACACAGGTGAAAACAATCAGGAAATCAAGGACAGGAAGTAAAACAGACTGACACAGAAGGGAACAGACACATTACAAAATAAAACAGGAAGTCTTAGAACCAAAACCCAAAACACAGACTGAACAGCCCATTTCAAAATAAGACAAGAGCTTAATACAATAAACCTACAGAACTCAGACAGACTTAAGCTGACCTGGAACAGACTCATAACAAAAATACTCCACAAACCCCCTCCAAACACCCAATACAACCGAAACCCTAACAGACTGTTGTCAAACCTTTAGAAACCTCCAGTAACACAGGCATATGGCTTAGACAGATGGGACCAAATGTGGACCGATATTCATGTGCAGACACCCCTCTTCCCCCATACATTCTTCAAAGCTTAGGCCATGAGGTGAAGCTAAGGCCATGAGTTAGACATTCATGGCAGACTGCAAGAGAAGATGAAAGCACAAACAGCACAAGGCTGTGGCGCTACCATCAGCCCCAGGGTTGACCCAGCATGTCCTGCCCTTGTCCCGGGATAACCTTGAGACAATTAGCATGTAAAAGGTGGGGTAACGGTGACATTTTACAGCTTTTACTGGATCTCCAATGAAAAACTGGAAAATGTTGTAGAAACAGTAAATATGCTATACGGAACATGCACATTTTCATGGTATATTCTGGCCACTTGGGTTCATTTCAAATTAATGTAGTAGTTTGAGTTAGTCTTCACCCTAACTAGACTAAGAGGCTAACACACACATACTAAACCTCTGTAAAAATCCCCACTCTGCAGGACTCACGGCCTCGTCCAAGCTCCAGACCTGCCAACCTCTGCGATAAACATCTAAGTGTTCCACCTCTGTGTTTATACATGAACCACCCATGCTAGTGTTACCTCCGACAAAACAAAACCTTTCTCTCAACTCCCATTTTAAACTCCATGCTTCACCCCCCCCCATCACTTTCCCCCCCTCCTGCCTCAGGCTGGCGCGTTCGCTGTGTATTTTGCGGGACCAGAGCGCCGTTACTGATGGATGTGCCAGCTTGCTGGCTGTACTAAAAAAATAACTGGAGAGCGAGATGGGGTTGGGTGTTTCCTGCTTTTCTCTCACCTCACAATGTAAATGTGGGTCAGTAGGAGCTGGTGGGAGCCGCTAGGAGCTAGTGTTCCACCACTTTGGAAAAGCTTTGGAATTGTGAGGCGGCCCGGCTTTCATTGGAAGGGAGCCCTGTGTTATAAAGCAGGTCCACATTTGTTCCTGACTACACATCCTTAATAATAAAATAAACCCTTAAATGTGGATATTAATTAAACAACTGTCACCAAGATATGTACTAAGTGGGACATTTTACATTTGGAAAATAAACTTAAATAAACTGCTTTTTGAAAGAAAAACTACACAATTACGACAATGACCTCAAACGCATTCACGTACTGAGGCTATGCTCATTGATCGGTCAGTCTCTAATACAAACTAGCAGGGTATAACTTGTCCTGGGAAAGGACAACCATATAATAGGACAGAAGAAAAAAAATGACTCTCAAAAAAAGCCTATTTGATTTACCTCAAGGTAGAATTGTGGCTAATTTCACTTCTTCTTCTAAAGTGTATGTCTGCATTTTTGAGAACGATAAAAGGTATTGGTGATGGGCAAAAACCAAAAAAGTCCATTCATCAACTATCCCTAGATTTTATTTGGTTCAACGGTAAACTGTATTAGTTCCCTACCAGACAGCAGAAATAGCTTCAATTTCCCCCGGTGCTTTATTAAGTCACTTTGATCACATCATGTGTCAGGGAAAAAATCCTGGCATTGTAAAAAGCCTTTAAAAGCACTTAAATGGGGAAAATAAGTTGTGAAATAGGTTTTCCATTCGTAGCCCAGATTCTCAGCGGGGACTTTTCCAGTCTTTTTTTGAGTCGGCTGAAACAGTTCTGGCCCTCAGGATTAACCATGCTGTGGGCATGTGTCACTTAGTAAAGTCCCACTGCAGTTGGACTGCAGTTAAGACTTCATCAATATCCAATTTGCCACTTGTTTGGTTGCCCCAGTGACAAAGTGCAACGCCTTTCAATATGATCTGTTAAACAACCTCATTTCCTGTCTCAAGTCAATGACTGAAGTGTGCTGATGCCACTGAATGCTTTGCTGTGGTTGGCCAAGCCACAAGCTAGGGGAACCCCACTGAGGAATTAAGTCAAATATGAAAACAGATTCATCAGCACCAAATGGAGACCAAAACATGCCATGATGAACTCCCAAAGGCAAATCATTTCTGGAGACATACAAAAGCAGGACTGATTCGACTGAAATTGTGTGATTGGGAGCCAACTCTTGCTGTGCATGCAATCCATAGCTTGACACAGCAGTGACACATTTACTTGCTACAATGTGTTTCCGCTTTAGGCTAGAAAACATTTGGTTTGGCAAAATACAGGAGGCCTACATTTATTCCAAACACAAAGCTGCTGGTCTACGGCCACCAACACGGCAGTGACTAGAAGATGGTGTGTTCAAAGAAGAAAGATCCCTCCAAACTAGTGGTCGACCCCTTATGGGTTTTTCAGTGGCCCGATGCAGATGCCGATATTTAGAGAGCAGGGTGGCCGATGGCCAATATATAATGCTCATCATCTTTTCAGTTTTTTTGTTGGCTCAGTGAAATACTGCTATAAGGGACTAGTTATCTGTCCAGCCATCTGTAATTAATAAAACTGAAAAAATAGTAGTATTTGGGTTCAAAATGAAAAAAAAAGTCATGGATACCCAGAGGAAAGGAAAACTCAAAATAAGATGGCTTCTATGTCTTGCCTCTTTCTCCTAGACATCCATTTAACACCAATATGACCATTTTTCTCATACATTTCAGCTCCTGAGAAATAGCCATCCTCTTGTCTCAGCCTGATCCTAATTTAAGATCTTAAAATGCTCCTTCTTTTCTCTCACTACTCTGATCTTATCAGTCAGTCAGTCATTTTCTACCGCTTGTTCCCGTTGGGGGTCGCGGGTGACTGGAGCCTATCCCAGTGACTTTGGGCCTTAGGCGGGGTACACCCTGGACAGTGGGCAACTCATCGCAGGGCTGACACATAGACAGACAACCATTCATGCGCACATTCATCCACTAGGGGCAATTTTGGACTCATCAATTAACCTACAAATGCATGTCTTGTCGGGTCCAAGATTTTAACCCATGATCTCCTTGCTGGAAGGCAGAAGCTCTAACCGCTCTGCCACCGTGCACCCCCCACTGATCTTATATTAGTCTGAAACAATCAACTTCTGAGATAACAGTACGATCCAAAAGAAAATTTGACTGGCTTCTAAATGTAAATGGACTGTACTTGTATAGTGCCTTTCTAGTCCTCCAACTACTCCAAATACCATTCACCCCGTTCACCCCAAGCTAACTGCCCATCAGTACAGGTAGTCTAACCATTCACACACACACACACACACTGAAGGCACAGCCCTCAGGGGCACCTTGGGGTTCAGGACAAGGACACTTCAACACGTGGGCTGGGGGATGCCAGGATCGAACCGCTGACCTTCCGATTGGTGGACGACCTGCTCTTCCACAAAGCCACAGCCACCCCGATGGGACGGCCCCGATGGGACGGCCCCCAATGGGATGGCCCCTATTGGACGGTCTAGATGGGACGGCGATGTTTCACTTCTATCAAAAAGAGTCATATCAGTTTTTCTGGTTTGTCACAAACCCGCCCACTGGATGTAGAAAAACAAAGCAGGAAGTTGCTAGAAGGACGAAGAGCCGGCCATTTGCATTTGACAGCTAACGGACACGCAGGAATATTTTTGTTTCGCATCCACAATGTCGAGGGTTTTGAATATTTATCTACATGACTGTTTTTAGTTTAATAGGATGAGTGATACAAATTAGTTATCATAACTTTTAGCCATTTCTCAGTAGATGTGATGTTCCCCAGCTTCACCTGCTGCCTCTGTCAGGATGTTTGGGATCCACGGACGGGGGGGCTGGGACGTAGAGCTGGGTCAGTTCTTTATGTAGGATGTCCAGGATGATGGTGCTGAACGCTGAGCTGAAGTCCACAAACAGGATCCTTGCATATGTCCCTGGACTGTCAAGGTGTTGCAGGGTGTAGTGCAGTCCCATGTTCACTGCATCGTCCACTGACCTGTTTACTCGGTAGGCAAACTGCAGGGAGTCCAGCAGGGGTCCTGTGAGGTCCTTCAGGTTGTTCGACACCAGTGTTTCAAAGGACTTCGTGACTAGAGACGTCAGGGCGACGGGCCTGTAGTCATCTAATCCTGTGACGGACATGTCGAACGGGCCATTTGTGAATGTGCAGTTTCCCAGGACACATGTTAAATAATGGGCTAACTCCTGTGTTTACTGTCTTGCCTCCATGTCTCTTGCTGCGCTGTATCTTTCAAACTTTGATCATGGGCCCTCAGTTGTATTTGACCCAACAGAACAAAGACTCAGGCAGAGAAACTTGTCCATGCCTTTTTTCTCCACAAGGTTGGACTACTGCAACAGACTCTTAATTGGGATTTCTGGCAGGAACATCCAGAAGCTGCAATACATCCAGAACAGTGCTGCCACTAAGTCCTAATGAGAGTCTGTCAATTTGGACACATAACCCCCAGTCTACACTCACTGCACTACAAAATCCCCCTGCTTACACATAAATGCATCACTGGACATGCACCCCTATTTCTACAAGAACTCATCACTCTGCAGTCCTCATTCCGCACCCTCAGATCATCAGACCACATGCTTCTTCAGGCCCCCGCCACCAGGCTCCGTACCACGGGGGACGGGCTTCCTGCTCGGCCGCACCACGGCTCCGGAGCCATATCCCCACCAAGCTGAGAGCAGTACAGAGCCTGGACCCTTTTAAAGCCGAACTGAAGACCTTTCTGTTCAGAGAGGCTTTCATGTGTTCTATTGTTTTTCTGTAGTGTTTTCACCTTGTAGCACTTTCAGATTCTCCGGAATGAAAAGTGCGTTACAAATACAATCTATTAGTATTATTATTAAAGATTTTGTGCATTACTGTTCCTTCACGTTTCATGTATATACCCGTTTCCTCAGAAATACATGAGACATACTTAATAGCCTGCTCACATCATCAAGTGACCGGACGTGACCACACTGTGATGGAGCGGAGATTCTGTTCAAAACGTTGGTCGATGGTCTTAACGCTAGCTTTCAGACTCCTGGTAATGTAAGCCCACTTGTTGAATCTCACCCATCTACTAACGATGAAATCAGTCGCATACGATAGCAGAGTGTTGAGACAAGAGGAGAGCTTCATCAATCCAACGTACTGAACAGCCGACCACGGGCTCGCCGCCAATCAAAGGCCTCACAGTTACACCTGCTTACCGTCCCACATGACAAACCAGACACAGGTTTAAGGAGCCCGGCTAGTCGGAGTAGGACAGAAGCAATCTAATTATACCAACAGTAAACACTGAATATGTTATTAAGAGAGGCCAATTAAATACACTGAGCTCCCAAAGCTGGGAATGTAAGAGTTGCATCCAGCATTGGCACAAGTCCCTCTGTTTCAGACCAGCCCCTGACGTCTGCCCAGAGAAAGGCCAAAGTGACACAAGGGGGAGCACTGACAATGTAACAACAAGGAAACTGTACATAGTGGCTACTGTTTAAGACAAAGCTTGGGCCGGGACACACATTTATCTAGGAGGGGGAGGAAAAGAATTCCAACTGAGACCCAGACTGCTACGGATAATGCAACCCAGCTAGTGTGTACAGTCTATCCATCACATGAACACACTTCTGTACGCTTGGTGACTTGCGTAGCGAGGGAGGGTCTGTCTGGGGAGGACAGGGAGGAGAGAAGGACGGGTGGGGGGTGGCACTGCTGTCCAAAATAAACACAGATGGAAATCATTTGAGTCTGAACCAGAGGACTGGTCCACATCCTCCTTCAGCAGAGCCACCGCGGAGCCTCACACAGCACACATGATGCAGCTGATGACGTGACTTGGACACTGACTTCAATGGAACTGTTGCAGAAGGCATCAGCGCTGAAACGCTTAGCAAACATTCCAAACATTCGCTGGTCGCAGTCTCATGTGAGGATTTGCTTCTTTTCTCTGGTTTGCATTGTGGTAAATGGAACATATAGAGGGTTTTGGAAGGCCTCACAGAATGGGTTTTAATGACTAAGCAATTAATCCAATCAGAAATGACAACAACCAGGAGTTGCAGTCCTAAATGGCAAGGCCAAGTCATGTGTTGACGGATGGTTTTCCATCTATTGAAAATTTGGTTTATTTTTGTGGAACCTTCCTCAGCTTCGTATGCTCGTTCACATGAAGTGATGAATGGCAAATGCCTGGTTCAGTCTCATTCCACCACCGTTCAAGGTGGCAAACTTGAAACGAGCTTGTACAAAGTGTAGTCCCGCCGTGTTGTTTTCAGGGCTTCCGAATGGCCACGCTCAAAGGCGATGCAGAAATCCTGTCTTCATAGGGAGGGACACGAGCCGACGAATGGAAGCGCCCTTTCCCCCCCACTTCAGTTCAAATGTAGATTTGTGGGTTTCAGCGAGTTACAACACTTGCTTCAGACCTCAGAAAGGGCTCTTCAACGATCTGACAGGCATTCCTCCGTCTGCCAGCCTCAAGGAACCAAGGCTTCATTTGCAAAAACACACGTCTCCGTTTAACCTTCTTTTCCTGAATCCCGTTTTCTCTGTGCACTTGTGTTGGTGTGTTCCTTTTAAGAGAGGCGTTTATAGCTCACTCGGTAGAGCGCCGCACCGTGTGCGAGGCCGTGGCCCGGGGTCGACTCCGACCTGCGGCCCTTTGCTGCATGTCAAACAAAGAGCATTTACATTTCAGTTTTCAGGACGCTTGTTTTAAACTACTTGACAGCTGCATGAAACTGTTCATGTGGCCGAGGCCGTAAGCTTGCTGATGACAGGAATGGATTTCATGCCAAAGATAAAAGAGCAATATTAGTGTGGCATAAATCCTGAATATGAAAAGAGACAGACAGAGAAGGACAGCGATTCTTCTAATCCTACAAGACTTCAGAGGGATTGTGTCACACTTAGCGGTCATTAGGATCTGATTAGAGCCAGACCTGGTTTTTTGTGTGCTTAAAAGTGTGTGTGTGTGTGTGTGTGTGTGTGTGTGTGTGTGTGCCATGCAAAACACTGTAAAATGGTGCAGTGATCCTCGGATCACTCAGAAGTGATTTATGAGGTGCGGGGTGTGCAGGGGATCACACTGACCCTCTCTGGGAGTGTATGTGTGTGTATGAGCAAACCCACCACGTTTGGTAATTTAAACTCTTGCTTGCACACACACACACACACACTCATGACCGGAGCATGAGGAACTTTGTGTACAACAACCCCGGGGGGGTTGCCTAGCCACTTGTCATATACCACATTTGCCCAAATATAAGACAAGATTTTGTTTCTTTGGCAAAAGTCCTCTTAGTGCTAAAAATTAGTTTGATTTTGAACAGAAAATAAATCAACAGGTTGAGCTTTAACCTTTGTCTTTTAGCAGAGCTAAAAGCTTTAGAGAGCCCATTTACCAAGGGTTCAAACGAATAACAATGAGGGGGGCACATGCGGCACTTTATACCCGAGGTTTGCTGTTAGGCAACACTGGCATTTGGCTTCTTTGATGTCTTGTAGGCCTGTTAGACTGCACTGACTTCTCAACGATGTCTTCACACACACACACACACATACACCCCAAGGGGAAGGCCCCAGGGAGGTTCAAAAACCAGTGTGAGCTTGAACTACAATGGCTGTCTATTTGATGAGTGGATATTCTGCTGGGTCTCCTGACCCCTAATGACATGAGTGTGTGCGTGTGTGTGTGTGTGTGTGTGTGTGTGTGTGTGTGTCACACCGAGGTTCATACGCATCTTCTCTTGGTTTCTGTTTTCCAATGCTGAGGCTAAGGATTAGCAGACTATCAACTGGGCCAACCCTGTCGGCGTTGCGGACCAAAGGATGGGTTGCTTGTCCACGTTTGAACGCAGGCTGACTGGGACCAACTGCTCACACGTTTGGCAAGCTAAGTGAGGTGACGCCACAGAAAAGTTCTGGATTGGACTATACAGACTATTTCTTCCCCGTTGGGAAGCAGATACATGTTAGCAATGCATCCTAACCTAACAGCTGCCGCAGCTAAGGTCGTCTGATGGAGCTGGGACTGCGTGGCGGGACTATCCCAACCTCCAGTCCTCTAACACCGCAGCAATGACGGAGAGTGAGCGGTGACTAAGAGAAAGGTGGCTTTAGTGTTTCATGCACAGTGAGAACAGTCACGGTAACCTGCGGTAAGTGCACTAACACTAACACTGTCACGACAGCAAACATTTAGAGCGCTCTGGAAATCCACAGGACTTCTCTAAACTAAGCTCCCCTCATATAACCGCGAGGGACCAAAGAGGCACCTCGGGCTGTGGGGTTGACAGAGCGTCGGGGCAGCTTGCAGAGAGGGTTGGTTTGGCTCTTCCTCCTCCATACGCTACCATTCTTCCAGCAGATCTCTCTTGTCTATTTATTGATGCAAACCAACTGCATTTGACGCGTTAAGCCTGACTGAACAGTAAATCTTGTTCTTTGTTGCTGTAACTCCCTACCCTGTTTAATCCTTTCTCTTCTGCAGCCTCCTCCCCCTCGATCTCTGTGTCCATTCCCACAGGCTGGAATTTACACAACTTCCAGGCACGGGGAGAGGACTTTTTCTCTCTGACTGGACAGCTTTTCCAGAGGTCCGTGTAGAGCACTCGGTCCTTTACTACTGTTATATATGCACCTCCTGCACATACAGTGCACTATGTCACTGGTATATGTAGGCTGTATTTCCACTTGGTACGTTGTTGGCTTCCCTATAGTCCCGAGCTGGACCTTAGTATCGGTCCGAATGCATCGGTACCGATAGAAAGCCGGTCCTTTCGTTACTGGAGTATGTTGTGTTTTGTCCCCCTCAGCCTGCTCCTGTTGCAGCGCTGCTCTCTTTAACAGCTGGGAAGGGAACTGCATGTAAGAGTAAAAGTTAGAGTGTGTGAATGTGAAAAATGATTTGACTGAGAATGTGCTACACGCCGACGGTAACTAATCTGTTCTCCAAAAGGCTACAGAAGACAGGAACGGAGGAGGGAGACATCACTCCTCCTCTCTCCTCCTCTCTCGTCTAATTTTCCGGGAAAGGCTCGGCTGTGATTTCCAGACACACACTGGGGTCACCGGAGGAGGCTGAGGCTGTGGACTGCTTCTAATTACAAAGTGCAGTGTAAGGCCCTGCGCCTCGCCGTGAGTTGGTTCGTGTGTGCGAGAGGATGTAGAACAAGGTGGTGAGGCTTACTGTTTGAGAGCCATGACTGCCTCCTGCTTTCCATCAGAGGCATCTGCTCCGACACGCACGCACGCACGCACGCACGCACGCACGCACGCACGCACGCACGCACGCACGCACGCACGCACGCAAACGCACGCACGCACGCACGCAGTAGAGATGCTGCAGTCCTCAGTGACGGTCAGGGTGCCTTCCTAAACCCAACATTAACGTGACTAAACAAGCTCTTGAAGTGTGGTATTTTGACCTCATGGCTGGTGTCTTATGCATGCTACTGGGTATTGAACCTGAACACAACCTTTTGGGTTTGGATCAAGCTAGCATGAAATGCTTGCTAAGTTAGTGTTGTTCTTTGATCTTTGATCATTTTCAATCATAATCCACCCGACTTTAGATGTCACACCCAGGAGCCATCTGACCTGCAAGTGAATTGGACTACAGCGTTCAAATCAGAATTTGTCAGCGTTGCCATGACAATAAGTAAAGCTTATGTCGTTCACCTGAGGGCTGACAGACTTTCGGCCCAACAGCAGCTCGGCTGAGCCCGAATTAGAAACTGGAAACTAAGTGACGCCTCTGTTCAGTCACATGTCCAGAGCCCATTCTGGCGTCTCTTCAACAGATACTAGACAAACAACAGATACTTTTTCCAGTTTCCTAGAGGACCAAATGTTGCCTGCGTCGGCTAGAAGCTCATGTGTCGTGGCGTCAGGATACAAGTCTTACCAGCCAGGGGTGAGGGATCTCAGGGAGGGGCATCTGAGGCGGGGCCGGCAGGCCGCTGTGGATCTCTGACTTGAATGAAGGCTCTGGGAAGGCGGAGCAGGTGACAGAAAATTAGAGAATGTTCTTTAATATACTGTGAAAGTAGGGCTGCAACAACCAGTCAATGAAATTCGATTATTAAAAGCGTTGGCAACGAACTTCATTATGGATTCGTTGTGTCGAGCGATTGTTACGGCGCTCAGTAAGACGCGGAGATGTTTGAGTATAAAAAAAGGGGCTGACCGGGAGCAGAGCGGGGAACATGTGTGTGTGAGTGTGTGCGTCTCAGAGGTGGCTAGTAACGAGTTACATTGCCTCGTTACACTTACTGAAGGAACTTTGTGAAAACAGTGCACTTCTCAGAGCAGTTTTCCTGCACCAGACTCGTTACATGTACCTGAGTAGGTTAGTGAAGAAGGAAGGCGCTCTCACTCCGCTGCACTGGGCTGCACTCCACTCCTTACTTTGTGTTTTACACTTCTTCTGCATATTTTACGCTTTATGTTTGCCAGAGAGAAGCCTCAGTACATCTACCACATGACTCCGTTTCACCAATCAGATGTAGCGATGCAGTCACATGACCACACACTAACAAAAAAAAATGATTAATTGTTCTGACAGCTCAGGTCCCTTTAAACAAAAATATCCATCTTTTTGTGCCCTTTCTTTAACAGGCCTGTATATGTGGAAGATGGAAAGCACACATGTTGGTGTCAGTTCTGTTTTTGAATAAAAGGCTTGGAAATGAATGCTTTATTGTTTTTTTATCCGATTAATCAAAAAAATAATCGACAGATGAATCAGTTATTAAAATATTTAGGTAGTTAGTTGCAGCCCTATTTGAAAGATTACATTACTTAGCTTAGCTGCAACCGGGAAGAGACCTTAACTGAACGGACTAAAGGTTCAACGGTGCCAAAACCTTCAAATATAAGCTGCTATTCTCTTTTTATCAGGGCCCATAAATGAATCATTTCATCAATTTTCATTTTCCAAATTCAGCTCCATGCAGTACCCAATTCTAATTTGCATGTTTGAAAATGTATTGTCTTTGTATTTGTTGCCAAAATATTTTCACTTCCATAATACAAACCCATCAGTTGAATATAAATTCTACTTCATTTTCATTGTCAAATAGGTAGACGCTGTGCAACCCAAACTAGGATGTGAAATTAGAAAGTGACCTTTTGCATTTGAATAAAGTCATAAGTTGAACTCAACGAAATAACGTTTTTCTTTGTTTAATTGATTTCATTTTAATATTGGCTGCCATTGACTTCCATATTATTATTACATAAATTCATATCCATAATCACTCTGGAGAAGGCCTGCACGATAAATCGTTATAAAATCGCGATCTCGATTCACCCTGTTCACCATTTTAATTTTAAATGACTTCGATTTAAAAAAACAATACTAATAATAAAACTTTGGCCTTTATTTTGAAAGGACAGCGCTCACAAAGTTCAGGGCTTCACCCTCAGCCAATGACAAAGCACCTTTCAGTCACGTGTTTCACTCGTCGAGCGAGCGCTGTAGTTCGGAAATAAACAGAATGGATATTAGCGGTGTAACGGACCACAGAACTCCCGGTTCGGATCACATTGCGGGTCACGAGTCACGGATCGGATCCTTTATTCCATGAAAACTTACAGCCAGGAACTGTTGGCGTCTACACACCGTTACAGTTTTGTCCACCGCCCTTCTGCCGTCATCATTATATTTTACGGGGAAGCCAACATGCTCCCATACTGCGATTTAAATGATGCAGGAGGCTTTTCAGGTTCCTCTGCTCCGCCGCTGGCCATCGCTGCCTCATTTACACGCCCTGTTCACTGAACACAGGACTGCTGTGTGGAGTTTCACTGAAACTCAGCATCCAGTTTAAAATAACGCAGTTACTTGAAAAGCAACATCCGCAGAAAAACTATCTTTCACTCTGCGATCGCTAAACTATTTAGATGAATCCACTAGTTTAAATAAAGAGTAAATAATCGGCGGGTCACGTGCGTGCCGAACCGTGGGTCGGGATCGGTACGGGTCAACTGCGATCAACAGCCCTAATGGATATTGATGCAAACTTGTAGGCTTGTGGCGATGTGCAGTTTTCTATGTGCCAAAACGTACCAGGTTACGTAGGTAACCATGGTTCCCTGATAGGGAATGAGACACTGCGTCAGCTGACGCTATGGGAAACGCCTCCAGCGTGACAGCCTCTGAATCTCTGTAACAACTTAGACCAATCTTGATTGGGTTTAACGTCAACACGTGACGCACGCCGGCGGAACCAGAGGTAT
The DNA here is from genome assembly GCA_011952105.1 of Coreoperca whiteheadi. Classification (NCBI taxonomy): domain Eukaryota; kingdom Metazoa; phylum Chordata; class Actinopteri; order Centrarchiformes; family Sinipercidae; genus Coreoperca; species Coreoperca whiteheadi. Next base: position 2,854,028 of record CM022475.1, on the reverse strand, counting down.
AAGGGGAGCCGGCTTCACTGTTGTCGTCAGCCTTCTGATCGACTGAAGCAAGCCGCTCACAGGCATGCCGGAAGTATGGCAGCGAGACGCAGCGTCTCGTTCCCTATCAGGGAACCTACGTAACCTGGTACGTTCCCTTTCAAGGGAACTTCAACGCTGCGTCAGATGACGCTATGGGGAAGGCAGTACCAACTCCGCCATGCTGAAGGGATGCCTGTCACGAGTGTGAAGCCAGCAGGGCACACTTCAAGACAAGAGAGCCACAGACCCCGGATCATTTAAGCGGTCTAGGCTGTAAAATATCACAAAAGTGTGAGGCGAGGACCATCCCGCAGCATTGCATATATCGGAGAGGGGGGGTTCCCGACCACCAAGCTCTGGAGGATGCCATACTCCGTGTGGAGTGGGCTCTAATCGACAGAGGTGAACCCAAACCGTGCACCTCGTAAGCCAAAACAATAGCCTCAACTATCCACCTGTTAATAATGTTTTCGGAACCCGGGCAGCCCTTTACGAGCGGGCCCGAAGCATACCAGCAATTGGTCAAAAATTGCGCCACTGGGATGTCCTCCGGACATAAATCTCCAGGGCTCTGACCTGAGCGAACAGGTCCACTTGTGCTCTGCCGAATCTCCTCCATATCATCTGCACCGTCTCGGGGTGCAGTCTCCATTCCCCGGGCCTCGGCCCCTGCCTCAACAGGATGTCTGCTCCCACATTGAGGTACCCAGGTATGAAGAGTGCTCTGAGAGAACACAACTTCCCATGGGACCACAAAAGGATCTGGCGCGCCAGTCTGCACAGAGGGCACGACCTCAGACCGCCTTGTCGATTTATGTAGGAGACCACCGCTGTGTTGTCGGAGCGGACAAGCACGTGGTGGTCCCTGAGGTCTGGAAGAAAGTGCCGTAAGGCCAACAAGACCGCTCGCATCTCCAGGCAATTTATGTGCCATAGATGCGGGGTCAACCACAGACCTTTGGCTGTGCGGCCTTCCAAAACCATCTGGCCATCTGGTGCTGGAGGCGTCCGTCGAAAGTGTGTGACGGTGGTACACCATTCCCAGCACTGGGCCCTGGGTCACGAACACCCGTTGTCTCCACCTGTCTAAGGCACGCATGCACCTGCGTGTAACCTTAATCAGGCGAAAAGGATTGCCCCTCGGGGAAAATCCAGTGTCCCTGAGCCACCACTGCAGCTGCCTCATGTGCAGCAATCCAAGAGCAATCACGGTGGATGCTGCAGCCATGAGGCCTAACAGTCTCTGAAACTGAAGTGCAGTGAGATATCGGCCTAACTGCACCCTGAGTACAATGGTCAGGACTGACTCGAGGCGTGCGGGAGACAATTGTGCCCGCAACGCGACTGAGTCCCACACTACTCCTAGGAACGTAATCCTTTGTGTTGGAGTGAGCGTGCTCTTGCTCGTGTTGAGCCTCAACCCCAAGAACCTCAAGTGCGCAAGTACAACATCTCGATGCTGTACTGCGATGAGACGAGACTGGGATAAAAGTCGTCCAAATAATTGAGGATGTGGATCCCCTGGAGTCTGAGAGGAGCCAGGGCGGAATCCATGCACTTCGTGAAGGTGCAGGGGGAGAGTGCTAGGCCAAAGGGAAGCACCCGATATTGGTAAGCTTTGCCCCCTGAAAGCGAACCGCAGGAACTTCCGGTGTCCCGGAATGACAGAGACATGGAAGTAAGCGTCCTTCAGATCGATCGTGACAAACCAGTCCTCGGACTTAATTTGACTCACAATCATAGGGATCGTCAAAATCCAGAACTGGAACCTCCTCAGAGGCTGCTTCAGGTGACGAAGATCCAAAATGGGGCGCACACCACCGTCTCTCTTCAGAACTATAAAGTACCGGCTGTAGAACCCGGTATGCATCACGCAGTCGGTGATCTGTTCTATGGCCCCTTTGTACAGGAGAGAATGAATTTCCTGCTCCATCACTTGTGCTTGTACTCGGTCGACCCTTGTTTCCAGGATTCCTCGGAATCCCGGGGGTCGAGACCGGAAGTGAAGTGTGTAGCCTTGTCGGACATTACTCAAAACCCAGTGCGACACGCCGGGTAACGCTTCCCAAGCCTGCAGAAAGTTCCTCAGGTGAACCAACCACTCGAGGTTGGTGCCTGGGGGACCAGGAGTGGCGGCCTCGGTTACCCGAAGCGCTGCAGCGGCGGGAATCCCCGAGGACGGCATGTACATGCCTGACCGCCCCCTGAATCTGCGATGTGAGAGCTGCGGTATTCCGAAGAGCCAAAGCGGCGGGATTTAACCGGGAATGAACGTCTACAGGCCTCTGTAGAGGACGCAACTCTGGCCTGACTGCTGCACGGCCGTGCAGATCTAAAGGCAGTGGTTGCACGGAACTCGCCACGCCTCAGAGCGCCACCGACGGCGGGGTGAGGAGGCTGAGTTCCCGAGGGCCCGATGGGGAACCATCTATGTGCTCGACCCTGATGCGGGGCGCCCTCTGAGGCCCAATGCTCAAGTCAGGGCCTCTTCCTGGAAACCTGTTGGGCGAGAAGCACGGCCCTCAGGTCCGCATTCTTGAGCAGGCGGGAGCGAGCCCCTCGACCGCTGGGGAGACGTCGAAGGCTGAGGTGGTCCACCCTCAGCTCCGGCCCAAGACCTCTTTCGACGAGGGATAAACCGCTGGAAGGCCGCAGCATGTTGGTGCGCTTCCCTGAAGCGCTCGAAAACTGAGCAGACCGCCTCCCCGAAGAGACCAACGGGCGAAAGCGGGGCATCCAAAAGGAAGGTCTTGTCCCTATCCTTAATACCCGACAGAGTCAGCCATAAGTGGCGCTCCATCGCCACCAGCAGGGCCATGGACCGCCCGATGGCTCGGGCCGTATCCTTCGTGGCCCTGAGCGACAAATCCGTCGCACGGCGAAGCTCCTTCACATCCTCAGATGCGAGGGGCCCCCCGTCGTCGAGGTCATCCAGCAGATCGGCCTGGTATGCCTGCAAGACCGCCGAAGTGTGCAGGCATGTACCGGCCTGACCTGCCGCCATGTAAGCCTTGCTGACTAAAGCAGAGGTAGTACGGCACGGCTTAGTAGGCAACGTCGGGGTTTTCAGGGAGGACACGGCCTCCGCCGATAAATACGCCACCAGTGTCTCCTCAATACCTCGCATACCGCCGTAACCGTTCTCTTTACGCCCGCTGATAGAAGCATAATGGCGACGAGTCGGGCTAGAAAGCTGTGTAGAAAACGGGCGGGACCAGGACTTCGACACCTCAGTGTGGAGGTCCGGAAAGAACGGTAAATCCCGACGCGGGCGAGGAGGTGGGGCTACGAGGAAACGCTCGTTGAGCTTACTCCGGCGACGAGCCTCCTGCTCTTCCGCTGGCCAAGCGATATTTAGCCCAGCCACCGCACGGGAAACCACCTCCAGCAGCTCTTCATACTGCGGAGACTGGGCTGACAAGCCACCCATGTTACCGCCTTCCGCTCCGAGCACATTTAGTTCCTCGGAACTAGAGTCTTGGTGAGGGCGCTCCCACTCCCGGACGGAGGAACCTGCAGACTCGGTGCAGGCTTCCCGACCCCGAAAGCGGGAGAAAGAACCCGCGGATGAAGGGAAAGAAAGAGCCGAAGCTGTCTCATCTTCGTCGCCGAGGTCCATCTGCGATCCCCAGGAGTCCAGTCGTCGGGATGCCTCAGCAACCGCCGGTCCCTTACCGCGTGGGGAGCAGAGCTGGCCGCCGAAGATCAGAAGACTGATGAAAACAGTGAAGCCGGCTCCCCTTATACCTCCGGTTCCGCCGGCGTGTGTCACGTGTTGACGTTAAACCCAATCAAGATTGGTCTAAGTTGTTACAGAGATTCAGAGGCCGTCACGCTGAAGGCGTTCCCCATAACGTCAGCTGACGCAGCGTTGAAGTTCCCTTGAAAGGGAACAGATATTTGTGGTACTGCCAGTTAGTTTTGTCCTGGTTCATGTGTGGAATAAACATCACGCTTCATGAGTAAAAATCATTGAATCAGAGAATCGTGATATCAATTCTAAGCTAAAAAATCGTGATTCATATTTTTCCTTGAATCGTGCAGGCCTACTCTGGAGATTGGAACTGTTTTTATGACAGTATTCACAGTACGACACAGGACATTTCAGATGCATAGAAACCACCAACTTTAACAACACCAGTAAAAAGGCCAAAAGAGACAGCCGAGTTTACCTAGACACGGCTACAGTACATTTCTAAGAACCTTCAGCGAGTACAATTTGTACAATCAGTTCGTAGGTTTTTAGGGCTGCAGCTAATGATTCCTTTCATTACTGATGAATCTGCTGATTTTTTCTTGATTAACTGTTTAATCAAAGTCCTTGTTTTAGCTGACTGTTGTATAAGCTATTTGTATTACCACCACATATGACAAAGAAGAGCAGCGAATCATCACACTCCAGAAGCTAAAGCACGAGAATGTTTGACTTTTTTACTTGAAAAGTGACTGAAACGATAATTGGTAATCAAAATAGTTGCCAATAAATCTTCTGCCGATTGACTAAATCGATCGATCGTTGCAGCACTAGTACTTTACTTTGTTTTGAAATACAGTATCTTCTGTGGGATTTGGCCTCCAATGAAATATGATGTGTGGTGAAAACATTTGAACTGCAAGACTTCCCACAATCAATCCAGGTGATCCAGGATGACCCACAAACCACGGTGTGAACAGTTTCCAAATGAACCGGTGTTTTCTAGCTGCAGGTAGTTTTATCTCTCTGCATGTGGGAGTTCCCAATGTACCGATAGGCCAAGAGCTGGAGCATATCACTGCACACAGCTCATGTAAGGTATGCGAGATAACAGTGTCACAGTGCAGTGTGGCCGGTGAGCTCACCTTTCTCTGAGAGCACTCTGTGGAGGATGTTGGAGAGGTGCAACTTCCTCTCGCGAACCCCGGCGCTCAGGTACTCCCTATCCAGCAGGTCCAGGAACAGACGAAGCTCACACACCAGCTCCTCCATCGCTGCAGCACAAACACACACAATACATATTCAGGGATGCATTATTATTTCAGACACTGAAGCCACTTATTACACCTGGTTTAATATACTATATAACTGGTGAAATGCTGGAAACATGGAAAACTGCAACAATGAAGTCCGACAGGGCACGAGCAGTCAGGCGATCAGACAGGTTGCAAACAAACCGACAGGTTATCCAGATTTTTCCAGAGACTCAACATGCAGGAAAACGTAGGTGGGAAGTAGGGCCAAAGGGAGTGTTTCAAGTCATGACTCGAGTCAGCACCTCTGTACGGTAGGGAAGTCTGTAAACTGACGTTTCCAGTGGACCCTTTGGTTCTCGGAGTTCCCCTATCTCCACAGTGAACCTGGTGAGTACAATGTTATTATTAAATGATTTAGAAAATTAGACCCAAGTTGTAATAAACCAGAATTGGCCTTTTAAACCGAAAACGTGTGGAATGAGATACAGAAGCATCCGCTGTCGTAGCTGCAGACTAGGCCTGCACGATTATGGGAAAAATATGAATCACGGTTTTTTAGCATAGAATTGATATCACGATTCTCTGCAACGATTTTTTCCTCATGAAGCGTGATGTTTATTCCACACATGAACCAGGACAAAACTAACTGGCAGTACCACAAATGTTGGTTTTGGCACATAGAAAACTGCACATCGCCACAAGCCTACAAGTTTGCATCAATATCCATTAGGGGTGTAACGGATCGCAGTTGATCCGGGATCCATACTGATCCCGACCCATGGTTCGGCACGCACGTGCCCCGCGGCTTAATTACGCTTTATTTTAACTAGCGGAGTAATCTAAATAGTTTAGCGATCAGAGACTGAAAGACTTTTTCTGCGGATGTTGCTTTTCAAGTAACTGCGTTATTTTAAACTGGATGCTGAGTTTCAGTGAAACTCCACACAGCAGTCCTGTGTTCAGTGAACAGGGCGTGTTAATAAGTCAGCGATGGCCAGCGGCGGAGCAGAGGAACCTGAAAAGCCTCCCGCATCATTTAAATCACAGTATGGGAGCATTTCACCTCCCCCGTAAAATGTAATGATGACATCAGAAGGGCAGTGGACAAAACTGTAACGGTGTGTAGACGCCAACAGTTCCTGGCTGTAAGTTTTCATGGAAAAAAGGATCCGATCCGTGACTCGTGACCCGTAATGTGATCCGAACCGGGAGTTCTGTGGTCCGTTACACCGCTAATATCCATTGTGTTTATTTCCGAACTACAGCGCTCGCTCGACAACACGTGACTAAAAGGTGCTTTGTCATTGGCTGAGGGTGAAGCCCTGAACTTTGTGAGAGCTGTCCTTTCAAAATAAAGGCCAAATTTGTTTATTTTTTTATTTTTAAATTGAAGTCATTTAAAATTTAAATCGTGAACAGGGTGAATCGAGATCGCGATTTTATAACGATTTATCGTGCAGGCCTACAGCAAACCACAGAGCAGCTTCTTCCCTCAGGCTGAGACACTGCTCCACTCCACCTCATCCTCCGCACTCCTCCATCAAATGACATGGATCCTTCTGTTATGCTGGTTTACCATACCACAACATTTTGTATAGTATATGTATATAAGTAACTGTAAATATTGTATTTATTTTTACTTGTGTGTAGTGTGAAGGGGGCTACAACTTAGATACTCAGATATGTACCTTGCACCTTGGAATCTGTTGACAACCAGCATGCAGCAAGCGCACAAGAACGAGGTGCTACAATATTAAGTTCATCAAACCTCCAGTGAAACACAGAAAGACCACAGCATTGCTCATTAATCTACCCTAATGTACTGAATGTTCTAGTTAAAGTCCCTTTGCACTGTGATCCAACATTAAACCAAGAGTGAACAAAAGCAAAACAGTTATATAACAGAAAAGGGAGCAGCCAGGTAGAGATGGAAAACAGAGCTTTCAGTCAGTCAATCAATCACCCAGCCAGGGACAGACCTGGCAACCCTCCTGACGGACACACTGCTGCAGAATTATAGCTGCTGGTGGAAAATACCGCACAGCCTGCCCACACAGAGCAAAACAATAGGATAGCAAGAAGGGGCGATGTGTGTGTGTGCGGCATTTGACTGTGCTTGTGTCCATACACCTCCACACACTCTCATCTGAGAGCTTGTTGTGATATGGATGGCATCGCACTGCGTTCAGAAGCGTGACTCGGAGCTGCCACGGTCTGCACAGCAACGCAAAGGCACTCCGATAACAAGCACCCCTCTCAAACTGAGGGTCCTGACTTTCAACATCTGATCGTATCCAAGGTGACGACACCAGACGGACCAGAAAGCAGCTGCAGCCTGAAGAGGCCAAGTGGAGTTGACCATGATACCCTGAGCAGCCCTCGGTGCCTTGCTCAAGGACACCTTTGAAAGTAGTTGTTGAGGCAGGTTGAAAACCTGTCCCAGCTGGCATCTTAGTTGTGCTGTTGGATTTACTGCAGTATTTGTAGGAGCAGTCAGGGCATCTCGAGCTGGTTCAGTGTCATATCCAAGGGTTGCTCAAATACAAGGCTGTCAACCCATTTTTATGAGATAATGTTAGCTGGATGAATTTTGATTCATACGTCTATGGAATGTTGCTATGGAATCTCTCCGTGTGTGTGTCTCCACTTCCTCCCACTGTACAAAAGTGAAGCCAAAATATCTCGGATATGGGAGCTGCCACTTTGCGCTGGTGACATCATTTGGAGCTAATCTGTGCAGTAGTGATCGGGGTTGGAGGTCCTGCCCACTCAATCGCGAGCAGAGCTCAGCTGTCAATCATGACGGGAAACCCCCTTTTTATAGCATCAAATAACTAACTCAAACCAAACTTCTCAAAGCTTTCGTGACTCAGTACTGCTGTTTGCTTTTATTACACTGAACTAAACCAGGCTCAGACAGCATCACCAAACTGTTGGCTTGTGCCTAAACCGTTCAGAAACTGAATACCAAACACAAATACTGAAACTATATTAACAACTTTTATTAGCAACAAATAGCAGTTTAACAGTCAAACAGAATTCAATTAACATAAACATCCATATTTTAAAAATGATTGCAAAGCAATAGGCCTAAATAAAAACGTCATTCCAATATTGTTTTTAACGAAAACCAAATACAAATACCTGAATCAATTAGTCATTTTCTACCGCTTGTTCCCGTTGGGGGTCGCGGGTGACTGGAGCCTATCCCAGTGGCTTTGGGCCTTAGGCGGGGTACACCCTGGACAGTGGCCAACTCGTCGCAGGGCTACCTGAATCAACTAAATAAATAAAAATAAACACGAATAGGAATGAACGGCAAGTGGCATCAAATCTAGTCAAGATTGTTCGCTAGAAGAACCAGCATGTTTACTTTGTCCAGCACGTTGTGGACCGACAACTTTACCTGCGGTGCTGAAAACCCGCCCCGATGCCACTCAGGACATCTGGGGAAAACAGCATTTTCCCACCAGAGAAGTGGGTTCTCGTCTCCTTGAGTAACTGGCTCCAAACAGTAGGCTGTTAATTCAGCTCCGACCGGTCCTCGACGGTGCCGATGCCTACGGGACCTGCCATTGCAACGGCTTTTTTTTGCAGCATACCTCCCAGAGTCACCTTTTGTCGTGAGGGTTCGGGTTGCGCCTCTCCCTCTTCCACTCTGACGCCCACTGGACCTGCTGCCTCTAAGCTCACGATCTCAGCCTGTAATTCAGCCTCGGTCTCAGCGTTGTCATCCGTCTCATATCCTCCACGGTAACGACGGTCGAGGAAAGTGCATTTTCCCAAATTGTTCGGTCGTAACGCGAAATACTGCAAAACAGCAGAAGGTTTCTTTTTGTTTGTTTTTTTTATGACTGTATTGTAACTGATACCGTTGCTATTTTTAGTAAAAACAGTTCCTCCAGCTGCTCCCAGGTCTTTGGACAGCTTCCTCCTTTGAAGTGAGTCATTGTACCCTAATGTGTATTGAATTTTCTTTTTCTTAAAATGGATTTTATCAAATTGGTATAGAAAGTATCGTTCAGGAACTGGATGAAAATGTCTGAACGATACCCAGCCCTACGTGCAAGACAGAGTACTTCAGTGAATGAAAAATTTCACAAGAGCAACTAAACAAGTGACTCATTCATTCACGCCAAATTCTGACCAAAACATAGCGCTTGAGCCGAAAAAGGGGTCACATTCTGTCGCGTAAACAAGGCGCTAAATACAAGTCAAAAACACTGTTTGGCACCAATTAATCACTTGCTCGACAAACAGTCCCTAGTCCTATCTTATGAGATTGGGTTCTGGACTCTTGGTCTAAAGACATCACCACGTAGGCTTGAACAATTACTCGAAATATTATCGAAATCACAAAATGGAATATCCAATAGTGGAATAGTGCAATATCCAAATGGCAGGAGCATCATTTTTTGGATAAAATGTGTCCCAACATACCATTTTAAATGAAGCATTCAGGTTAGGGATTAGAGAGTACCAAGAAGTCTTTGCTGCAGGGACCAGATGTTCTTGTTACTGCATGCCAGGTATCTGTGATGATGAACAAACCTCTTATATCTCCTTCAAAACATGTCCGAATACCTGATCTGACCATAATTCACCTAGGTATCTACAATCAATCAGCAGCAGGCGAGACTGCTGGTAGCTGGCACATGATGGAGAAGAATCAGACCTCAGCACTATGAGCATGAGACATATAGGTTTCCATTGCAACCGTAATTCATTTTCATTGTGGCAGGATGGCCGCTTTCACACATTCCACACATAATCGGATTATCCTATAAGGAGGAAAAGTGAGGTAAAGCAGCCAGGAGAGAGAGGTAGCGTAGAGAGTAAAGAGAAGCAGATATGGAAACAAATGAGTGTGAGTCAACACACATACGTACACACTGTGCCTTTTACAAAGACTCAGCAAGCTATTAATTTGCCAACTGCAAAACAGCAGAAGGTGCAGTTCATCGACAAACCTTCAAAAACACGTGACAGTAAAGAATTTAAGTTGGAAGTTGTGACTTCCACAGTGTATATATCTGTTTTTCTATATAGATTTACCTCTACAGCAAATAAATGCTATTTCTCCTTGTGGATGTGTTGCTACAATTCGAATTAAACTTCAAAATGAGTTGAGCTTGAAGGAAAATCCTGATTGACTAAATCTGGAGTTGTTAATGTTCTACCGGGTACAACAGAGGACAATATACAGCCAAACCTATATGGACTGTTGGTCTTTGTCATAGTATGGCCAATTAGCTCCAATTAGGGGAAATCTTACTGCAACAGTGTACGGCGACATTTTAGACACTGTTCTTCCAGCTGTGTGTCAACACAGCACTGGTGTTGGTCCCTTTCCTCATTCAACATGCCCCATGCCGTGCACAAAGCCAGCTCCAGTTTGCTGTGGAAGAACTTGGCCTGCACAGAGCCCTGACTTCAACCCCATCCAACACCGATGAGATGAACTGGGACACCGACTGTGAGCCAGACCTTATGAAATCTGAAATCTGAAATGAAAATTTCGATACCAAAATGGTCATCCCCAGTAATTGTGAATCACATCGCAATCGTAGTACCTGATAAATAATCCCAATAAGAGTTTTGTACCATATCGTGAAGGCCTACTGTATATGGTTGTATAGCAAACTGAGAAGTTTATGGATAAAATAACCAGAAAGGCATGTATGTTGTTGGCTAATTTAGCTAATTAAAAGAGAACGCCGTCACACTGATGCAAGAATCATCTAAATTCTCAAATTGCTTAAAGCAGTCCTGGGCATACTTCACACATTCGGAGTAGTATTAACCTGGTAGTGCAAAACCTGTGACGACTCTCAGATGAATACCGTTTCATGTTGCCCAACTCTAGTTACTTACAGTAACTGGGAATGCTGGCCAAAAATACAAACTAACACTCAAGTTGTAACAAGCCAGAGTGATCTGGTAACCCCAACCCTAAAGAAAGCTCTCTAGCTCACTAAAGACAGCGAGGGAAAATGAAGTGGCACGGAGCGAGAAGGACCACCCTCTAACAAGGCCCAAGGGCGGGCAGAAAAATACCTCGCTGTGCAAACAAACCACCCACGCCCTTTCTTCAAAGCTCACTCCTGTCTCTCTCCCTTCATCTGTCTGTCATTCAACTCCCCCTTCACTTCCATTTTCTTTATTCTTTCCCTCAGGTTGTGCACTTCTATTGTACAGGAAAATGTACATGTATTTGCTGCATACTTTGAAAAGAGCAAATACATTTTTCCAATACGTTTGCAACCACTTCTCAAACTTTCAATTACATTTACATGAGATGTATTCGAAGTCTACATCCACATGAATATGATTTCCTTTCAAAATTAAAACGATCTTCGTCCAGACGACCATTTCACTAATCATCTCCGTTCATACTAACACGCCTGAAGTCACGCTGGGCATGTGCATGCTGGTGGAAACAGGAAGCAGGACAAAACTTCCTGCTACACGTGCCTCAGTCAAGCTGCTGTAAATCATTTACAGTTGCTCCAAAACATTTCTGATCTCCTCTTCTTCATTCCACTTGTCGACCACTCAGATCCTCAAATCTTTGATCCAGCCTGCGATCGTGCCTTCGCTGTTTAAGCCCCAAACCTCGGATTAGCTGAATCTTCGGACGGCTTTCAGCTGCTTCCAACAAGCAAGCCCTTTAATAGCTCTCCATCCCTGTCTTATGTTTTGGTTTGTTTCAGTTTGGTTTTGTAGCATATCTTTATTTATCTATTCAGTTATATTTTCTGTGTGTGTGTGAAGCACTTTGTAACTGTTTTAAAAAGTGCTATACAAACAAAGCTTTACTTACTTAGATAACGTTAAACAGTGATGCATCCAAACGAATCCTTTACTTGCACAGTCAGAATGATTCCACTTGTGTCGATGTAGCCCGTGGATCAGCATGGTGGCTGAATCTTGTCATGTGTTTGGTGGAAGGTGTTCCTTCCACATCTGGACATTAGAAAGTTTTCTCACTGTTCCCCAGGAGCCACAACATCATTAATATAATGATCCCACCAGCAGGGTCCGAAATGACCTTTTTGACTGACGAGCCAACGGGGCTAACCAGGTAGATGAAAAAACTCACCAGCCAGAATGTATCACATTTGTTTCAGTACTTTTCATTGAGATAATCAAATAATAATAAAAAAATACTTATGTTGAATACAAATACAAAGACGCCAGAGCAAAATTGGAAGCAAAATTATATTAATGGGTTATATTAATCAGTTCAAGCCTGAATACAACTCAAGAATTGTTGATCTCAAAATTCTACTAAAGTAAATATACTGAAGGATCAATTATAAAAGTAATGGGTCAAACACAGGACCGTCACACAGAATACTGCTGTTCATGTCCTATGTGAAATCAATAATCAGTGTTCATTGTTTAAACTCAAACCAGGATCTGTGAGCATCTCCTGAACTGGTTGGGCAAACTCCCATGAACCCTCCAGGAACCTGGCGAGATGTTCCAGTGTTCCACGACCGGGACGAAAACCACCTTGTTTCTCCTGGTTCGACTATCGGCCAAATTCTCCTCTCCAGTACCCTGGCATAGACTTTTCCAGGGAGCCTAAGGAATGTGATCCCCCTATAGTTGGAACACACCCTTCTTAAACAGAGGGACCACCACCCTGGTCTGCCAGTCCAGAGGCAATGTACCCTGCAGCCACGCGATGTTGCAGAGGCGTGTCAACCAAGACAGCCCCAAAGACTTGAGGTACTCAGGGCGGAACTCATCCACCCCCGGTGCCTTGCCACCGAGGAGCTTCCAACTACCTCAGCATCCCTTTCTTCCGGAGTCCACCACCGGGTTCAGGGATTTCCGCCACAACAGGCACCGGAGACCTTAAGGCCAAAGCTCAGAGCGACCGCGTTGACAATGGAGGTGGAGAACATGGTCCACTCGGACTCAATGTCTCCATCCTCCCTGTGGATCTGGCTAAAGCTCTGCCGGAGATGGGAGTTGAAGATCTCTGACCGGAGACTCTGCCAAATGTTCCCAGCAGACCCTCACAGTACGTTTAGGTCTGTCAGGTCTGTCCAACTTCCTCCCCCGCCATCAGATCCAACTCACCACCAGGTGGTGATCCATTGACAGCTCCGCCCCTCTCTTCACCCGAGTGTCCAAGACGTACGGCCGGAAGTCAGATGAAACAACCACAAAGTCGATCATCGTTCCTGCCAATCACGCCCCTCCAGGTGTCGCTGTCGCCGTCCACGTGGGCGTTGTACCCCAGTAGAACGACAGAGTCCCCGATCGAAAAACTTTCTCTCGTTCGAATACTCTCGTTCACCAACTCCAACACATGGCGGCTGAGCTGGGGGGCTATGAGCAAGCCCACACCAGCCCAGCCCGCCTCTCCCCGCGGGCAACTCCAGAGTAGTAGAGAGTCCAGCCTCTCTCGAGGAGTTGGGTTCCAGAGCTGCAAGATGTGCGTGGAGGCGAGCCCAACTATCTCTAGTCGGTAACTCTTGACCTCCCGCACCAGCTCAAGCTGCTTCCCCCCAGCGAGGTGACATTCCATGTCCCTAGAGCCAGACTGTGTCCGGGAATTAGGTCGCCAAGGCCCCGCCTTCGACTTCCACCCAATCCACAATGCACCGGCCCCTTATGGTTCCTCCTGCAGGTGGTGGGCCCACAGGAGAACGGCCACATGCTGCTCCTTCGGGCTGAGCCCGGCTGGGCCCCGTGGGGTAAGACCCGGCCACCAGGCGCTCGCATGCGAGTCCCAACCCCGGGCCTGGCTCCAGGGTGGGGCCCCGTTTGCACCATACCAGGGCAACGTCACGGATCTTGATTTTCCATTCCTCATAAGGGGGATTTGAACCGCTCTTTGTCTGGCCCGTCACCTAGGACCTGTTTGCCTTGGGAGACCCTACCAGGGGCAGACAGCCCCAGACAACATAGCTAGGATCATTTAGGTACGCAAACCCCTCCACCACAATAAGGTGGCAGTTCAAAAATCTGTCGACTGTGCCTGAAATTTAGCAGGTCTGCTAAAAATTTTAAATAATGACACCATCCACGATAGATTAACGAGTGGCGTGTCTCCAATAGCTCTACTGATATTTGCACCTGCGCTGCAGAGAAACAGAGTCCTGTTTAATGTAGGTCTGCTTACGGCATAGTTTAGTCAAAGTTTGTAAGTGCACCTGTTGGTGCCACGTTGGTGTCGAGGGTTTCCTCCTCCACACGAGGCTCACCTGCTGCTTTGAAAACATCTAAAACGCAAGTTGTGTTCTTTGGGCAACTTTCTAAAACATAGTGCTATCAAAGAAACAGAGGGGCAAGCCGGTGTGTGCGCAGGAGTCCAGAGGTGGAGCTGTGGGAGTGTGCAGAGAAAAGAAAAATAACTGAAGGGGACAGCAAGGTGAGCAGATTAAAGTAGTTTGTGAGTAAGCATTAAAAGAAGTTGAATCCAAATGTGGGAAGTTACAGAAACAGGGTCATGTATTCATGTTTTCTGTCAAATATTCGCCTATATACCGTTGGGTTTTGTGAGCAGCATATAGGGAAACACAACTCAAACCTCATTACACAACCCTCTGTTGTAAAATGATAAAATAAATTTACCTTGTATATACGTGGGCAGCGGTTCGATCCCGGCTTCCCCCAGCCACGTGTCCTTGAGCAAGATACTGAACTCCAACTTGTTTCTGAGGGCTGTGCCTTCGGTGTGTGAGTGTGTGTGTGAATGATTAGGCCCATCCTGCACATATAGGCAGTACTAGCATTATAAAATGCTGAATTTCACAGCACAACACCTGCTAGCATAGACAGCAATGCCCATCAGTCCTTTCACTGACAGTTAGCTCCTGCCATGAATGGGGTGAATGTGAGTAGTCAGAGACTAGAAAGGCGCTATACAAGTACAGTCCATTTACCATATACTATCCCCCCAAAAAGGTAATGTGTTATTGGCTGCACCTAAATGAAAAGGTTAGGAGCACAGGTGCAGCGTTTCCCAACTTGAAAGTCAAAAACGGAGTAGTGTGGATGTAGCCTAAGAGGTATAATTTGCCCCTATCCACATTTGCATGACAAAAAAAGAATGAATCCCTACACCCCCACACACACAAATACAAACCCGCTAAAAACACCTAGACATGTCAGAGGGATGTTTTCGCTGTGAGGTATTCACACTTCCCGGAGCTCGGAACAAAGGGGGTTTTCCTGGGTGAGGTGTGTGTGTGTGTGTGCGTGTGTGTGTGTGTTTATGCAAAGCAACAGGGTCATGTTTAGGTCTCGGAGAGAACTTGAGACCCTGAGGTTCTGTTGTTGTTGTTGTTGTCGGTGTAAAAACGCTGAGCCAGGTTAGAGGGAGGAGGGCTTTCTGCCCTCTTCCCGGAATACAGCTGTTGTGATTGACAGCCCACTGACAGGCGCTATCCCACTCTGGGCGTGCGTGTGTGTTTCAGGTTTCTGGTTACCAACAGCGTCTTTGACACTTTGAGGATGTGTTTAGTCTGGGTATTTGACAAGCTTTCTTGTCAAGTGAGTGGGTGTGTGCCTCCACACACACACACTCACACACACACACACAAGACTGTGTGTCATAACTTGGCCTAAGCATCAAATATCTGTGGATCTACAGTCACACACACATCATTAAAGTAAATCCAGTTTCTCTCACTGAGGTTTTCCCTTGAGAAAATGTGTCCTGCTATTTACAAGCGTCTTCATACAGCCACAGCCCTCTTGTCAATCATCATGATTTAAGTGAGGGTTTACAAACCTCGTGCAGGTCCCCGAGTCTTGGCCAAGACTACAAACTGGCAACGCCAAAAGTGAATTAGGGTCAATTCTCCTAATTCTCTGTATTACAGGGCTGTGTTCGTAGAGCTAGATTGACTTGTTTCACATCAAAAATCACACCCATTTTTCACAGTGTCATAACCGGAACATACAGAGATCATACTCACACTGATGGACTCAGCGCAATTCATTCTTTCCAGCCATGTCTGTAACGGCCGTAAATACCCTTTCAAATCTCCTTACCTACTTTATTTATACCCCTGCAATACTGACAAACTGCACTAGAACATATGTACGACCATGTACGAAATAATAGCATTTCTGAGTAGCCTAACAAACCAAAACTAACAATATAGGCAAGCCGAGCTGGGTCATGAAGCGACACTGCCGTGAGCATAAAGGGAGGTTAAAAACCAACAATGAAACCAAGTCAGTCTGCTTGGTACAGGAAATCATTTCCTCCCGTTTTCAAACAAACAAGATTCAGTACTCTAAATGACCTGCTCAGGTGGTTATTTTGGGAACATAATTAGAGGACAGTAAAGCTACAGAATACGTTGGCGTCCACATCTAAAGTCGGAGCAGCACATGGCACGTCATCTCTATTGCACGCCATGCCGGATCACATTAAAAACTGACGTTAATGTTTGGGAAACATCTGCTGTTTCCTGTTAAATAGGATGTCCAGGTACCAAGCCATCGCACCTGGTGTGCCCCCCGCCCCCTGCCACCCCCACAGCCAAAGCAGACTGCTGAGGGGGGCAATACATGCATGACAAGCCCAAACCATTTAATGAGCCAACCCACCAATCATCTTCGGCGAGCACTTTCTGTGGTTCTGGGAAACTTAATTGCAATGTGGTTTGAGTGTTACAGTAAGATGGTGGTTTTTGTTAATTGAGGTTGGTTTATGGTCTGGCATCGTCATGGTTACTGCCCCCAGTGAGCCACCAAAACACAGCACACACATGAATACACAAGGACCTACACACACATACAGGTTCACATCAGTTAGGCGCTCACATACAGTATTATTTGTTAACTTAGGGTCCGCCTGAACTTCACACCAAAGCTAATGAATATCAGCAGGAAAAGACCCTGGGAGTCACCACTTCCTCACTATTTAGTGGGGGGAATGGAGTCTATATTCCAGCACATATAGCTGAAACTATTAGTCCATCAATCGATAAGTCCATCCACAGAAAAGTAATCAGCAACAATGGTTATAATCAATTTATTGTTCCAGTTGTGGAGCAATAAAGCCAAATATTTACTAGTTCCAGCTGCGCAGATGTCAGGATTTGCTGCTTTTCTAGGTTTTAGATCACTGGAGCTAAGCTGAATATCTTTGCTGATGAAGATCATGTGATCAAGTGCTCAGAAAAAAATGGAAATTTGAACATCTGCGATTCCATGACAGATCCACGCGCTGATGAAGATCATGATGTCATACGATCGAAAGCTCCAGAACAGCTACTAACTCGCCGTTATTTTGAAACTTTTGAAAACGTTTTGCTGGCTTCTCAGAACCTGAGCGCTCGTGACATTTCAGCAATGACACAGATCACTGAATTTTAATCGGCGGATTAAAGGATCATGAAATCAAATAAATACATCCAGACTGAACAACTCGCATGAAGTGGTTGCTTTTCTAAACTGTTACAAATTTTAGCTCTACTTTGAGCTGGAACCACTTTTCTAGATGAATGGAATTACATTTAAAAATACATTTAAACTACAGTACGTTCACCTGATGGAAACAAAGTTATTCCCATTTTAGTTTTCACAACATTTCAACATTTGACTCGACAGGTGAATGTAAAATAGCTTATATTGGCATTTTCTTGATCACTTAAAAGCATCTAATGCACTCTTTTCTCTCGCTGTCTACATATTCTACTCCTATAATGGAGAAAAAAGCCTTATGTACACTGGTACATTTGGTCTGCACTGCTGGTGAAAAGTCCTACACGTTTCATAAGAGTTTAGAAAGCGTCGACTTGGACAAACACCAAGCGAGAGGGAGCGTTATGAACAGATCAGAGGACGGGCGACGCTGCATTAGTTTATGATGAAAGACAAGCTGCCTCGCTCTCTCCACAGTTCTCAGGTCTGTAATTATGAGGTTTGTCTGTTTTCTCCGTTCCATTTGACATGCCAAGCCAACATCACAGAGCGAGGCTGATTGCTATCGAACAGTACAGGTGGTTTACCGTACGAGCAGATGTTTCCCTGACCGCAGAAGGGTTAGAGATGGAGGGATAGGGCAGTGCTGGCGGAGGCTTACAGAAGACATGAGAGAAGGGGAGGAAATAGGGTGGGAGAAAGAGGGCTAAAGACAGGATAGTGTTTGGGGAGAGCGACGATGCTCCCTTCGGTATCTCTTTAAAAAAGATAATTAAAGGGTGCTCAGCCAATAACCACAGGCAAAGGAAAGGGAGATGGGGTAAAGGGAGGGAGGGAAGTGTATAGAAGCTCCAGCTTTGGGACTGTATCTTTTGGTGGGAATAGAGGACATGTGGTTTCCTTGATTGGACGGGGAATGGTAGCTGGCTGGGTGTGATAAAAGAGTGTCATATTGTACAGTGAGGTTATGGAAGTTGCAAACCTACTAAGCCTTCATGGGATCGTATCCACTTATCCGCAGATGACGTTATCACAGACTGTGGATGCACTACTGACCTCACAGAGCCATCTTTACTAAATACACTTTCTTCGTTCATTTCATTGTAAAATTCTGTTTTTATCACCACAAAACTCCCTGGCTTCATGTTAGCTTACATATAGATGATCCCAATGTGTTCCCCGCAGTGTGGTACATAGATTTTAAATTTGGGCAAAAGAAAGCACAGTTAGTGGATCAGGAACAGGTTTCTGCAGGTACCCTGAGTTATGGTATCGGGAGGAAGCGGGAGGTATAAAGTCAGATCTGTGCATCTCTTATTGAGAATCAACTAAGGGTTAGTCAGTGGACAACAGAATCAACTATTTGGATTTGCTGCTTGACAGATTTTTTGGTGTTATTAATATACTATTGGCCAAACAGGACAAACATGTCATGGGGTCATGTCATTGTATCATGATTTGCACATGAGAATATGTCAGTCCAGTCAATACAGAAACAGTGGCTCTCCTCTGGAGAAAGTAGCTAATACGTGCCCAAAGAGTTGCTAGATTTCTCACTAAGGGCTTTACTGACAAAAGTGATCTTAAAAGTTGCCAAATGTAGAAAAAGTTGCTTTATTGGCAACACTGCAATCACCAAGAGGCATCACAATTACCATTACAAACAAAAAAATACCAAATGGTCTACCTAAATACAAATAAATAGAAAGGTGGTCAAGTAGATTTTGGTGGGTTTACCCTCCACCACGCCCTCCTCTTAATCCAACTCACGCACCTCTGTTGCAGAGCAATCAACGTCCGAAATGACCTTCTTGACAGACCGGCCAGTGGGACTGGTAGATGAAAGAAATCCACCGGCCAGGCATGTCTTTACTGGCCAAAGTGATACGTTTTGTGTCACATATTCATTCGTTTCAGTACTTTTCATTGAGCTATTAAGCTTTTATGTTGAAAACAAACTTAGAGGCCAGAGCAAAATTCAAAGGAAAATGATATTGATCAACGGTTAATCAGTTGAAGCCTGAATGCAACTCAAGAAGACTTTACTAGTATTAGATGTACTTAAGGATCAAACATAAAAGTACTGGGTCCAACACATTGTCTGTGTGAAACCAATAGTCAACATTGACTGTTTTAAGGAACCAGTTGTTCTAACTCAAACCATGTTCTTTTCCTAACCCTCACCATGCTTCTCAGCAGCTTTATTTTGATGGGCTAACCGGCCGTCGCATATTTATTACTGCTAACTTGACTGTGGAATGAGAACGTGGCGCTTGGCGCGACTCCAGGTTGCAGCAGCAGACCACCAGCAGGTGACAGTTTAGCGGAGCGTCTGGTGTCCCGTACGGTAAACAGTGAGACCAGGAGCGCTTCAGACGGTCAGCACTGACTAGACGTGCATAGTTTGTTATTACCTGCCACTGTGATGGACCGCCAAACGGAAAATCTACCTTTGGTGTTAATTTCAGACCCTGAGAGCAATGCATGTAACCCCCGCCTATGCAGGCCTATACACCCATGGGAAAGCCTGAGATCTGCAGGGACAAGTCAATCTTAGCACAGACGCAATAGAACTGGGTTATCGCTCTGTCTTCTGGTCATGCTTGAAATGCTCCTGAAATGAGTCCTGACTGTGACTGACAGCTCCAAGCCTCGTCATCCCTCAACCCCCCATTATATGCCGCCTACAGTGGCAGACCGCTGTGCACCCGTAGCACCAGACACACCCATATGGGCATCTGTGAGTGTAAGCGTGTGCAGCTAAATGACAGTGGCTAGACAGGCAAATCCAAACACAAGTCAGAACACCACATAACACTCAAATTCACATCAACACATGGGAATTACAGTATGCAGACATGTTATGTGCGTCCATTTGCCCAAACCTACTCCTCAGCCCTTCCTTTGTTTATGTTGTTGTCTCTTCAGGAGGACCTCCCTTAATCTGACAGGCCTCTTGCTGTGTGAGCCCCCCCCCCCAAACACACACACACACTCCCCATCACCCCAGCTACATTGGCTACGCCACAGCCCAATGCAGCTTTGGTCTAGTAATCCTAAAAGCTTTGTCCAAGACAGACAGGCAGCCTACCAAGCTAATAGGCTCATCCTATTACAACAATAAGCCTATTAAAGATGCCTGGTGAGGCTCATCGGAAATGATCCTCTCTTAATGGACGCAAATTACCAAGGTAACCATCAATGCCAAGACTAAATCGGACTATTCCAAGTGGTAGTCTTACATTTTGAGGCAGGAGTCCAAAGGTAAATGCTCGGTTGATGATGTTAAATCAGAAGGCTGGTTGTGGTTCCCCCATCCTTCTTCTGGTTTTCCAGATGGACATTGACACAGAGGACTTCACATGAGAATTTCCTGAGGCAAACTGTCCTCGCCTTGATGAGCTGCAACGCCTCAAAAGTTTTTCTATCGCTGTTGGGAGGAAGGTGGACTGGATGGGCAA
>CM022475.1:2760873-2833169 GCA_011952105.1 Coreoperca whiteheadi | reverse complement strand
TAAAAGGGGGCGGGGGGGGGGGGCGCGGGGGGCTATGATTAGTCGTCCCAAAATTAAAGTCTCTTTTCCCGCAAACCAGCTCCAAGGAGGAATATTACAAACTGCCCCCCCCCCTCTGCCCACGCACGTCTGACACATGAAAGCTTTTAAACTTCAATCATCATTGGGGCGAATGGGCTTTCTGAACGGGGTGGGCAGGGACAGCCACCCCCAGCTCTAAAGCAGAACCAAATGGGCCAAAACGGTGACACTGTGTACCCGTTCTGCCCACATCACACACACCCCAATGAAGTGCTCGTCAACTCTGGGGTTTCCATGAGGAAAGCTGCAATAATAAATGGTAATAAACACTTAAACACACAAGTACATTTTGCCCCCAAAACATGGCACCCTATAAATGGGAGAGCTCTTGAGCAAGGACTTGCTGAAAGGAACCTTTGACTGGCCTTGGTAGCGTGCTGTGTTACCATCATCAGCTCTAATCAACAGGGAGAGAAAAGCAAGTCAGCGTCCAATAAAGCAGGACATCAGCTGGCCTTCCTAGGGCCCAAACACACAGCGGTCCATTGCACCCAGCCTGTTGCGGTCCACTTCCATCGAATGTACATTTCTCAGGTTTGCTTGGGAAACCTTGCCACGACTGACCAACTGCAAACCATCTTGGTGGTGTTAGACCCACAGAAAGGGTATCTGTACATTTTTAAAGTACAAGTTTAATGACTTTTAAGGCTAAATAATACTATTACTGCAGAAAAAGAAACCAACATACTAGTCTACAGTATACACCGTTATTGAGTTTTTCTGAAATATTCAGCCCACATTAGCTAACATAACTACCTTCTCATTAACGAAAAGAAAACTGCACGGCCGTAGTCTGATGAACGGTAGCTGGAGGCTTTTCCAGGGCGGAAGTGGTGAAACAAGTATTCAGATTCTTTGCTTAGTAAGAAAACGTACTGATACCACACTGTGAAAATACTCCACTACAAGTAAAAGTCCTACATTCAAAACCTAACGTAAGTTTAAGGACATTTAGCTGACAATACTTACATACTCAAAGTATCAAAAGTAAAAGTACTCATTGTGCGGTAAAATGGTCCCTGTCAGGGTTTTAATATATATAATATTATATATGTATGTTTCTGGATTAATATTGAATATTTATTTGTATTAAACACCTACTGCTGCAGATGTTTAAGGTTGAGCTCATTTTAACTGCTTTATATCCTGTTGGATAGTTTAATCTGCAGCAATGCATCATGGTCTATAAGATCATAATGTGTTTGTATGTCGCTGTCCTGTGAAAACCACCTATCTCTAAAAAGTCAACTTTTCATGAGCTTTGTGATGATGCATTTTCCAGCTGATCTGGGGGGGAGGGTTAAATCGGTTATTTAGCTTCAGAAGGAGGAGAAGTTTCTCAACACATAAAGGAAACACTTCATCCTTCAGTTCATCCCAAACATTCAAAATCACCACATTTGGTACATGGTTTTCCCTAGACAGGAAGGGGGTGAAAAACTGTATTCTGAAAAGCAAATGTAGTGGAGTAAAAAGTACAGCCAAACGAGCAGTGGCCGTGAACGACTCGATGGGCATAGAACATTTTCGAGTGCTAGCATAGCGCTTGTCCTTTTCACATTTCATCTGTGCTTTACAACCCAGTGTCCCAAGTCTGAAGGTTTTACAACATCGCGCCTCATATAAATCACCAGCCATGATACCCCACACTGAATTTGCATGTACTGATGTCTGAGCCCGCACTGTTGTGTTTTTGGTTTTATCCTCGCCCCCGCTGCAGCCCTCGAAATGGAGCTTGATAAACATTTTCTGCTTCTAGCTTAAAATGCGGATCACAGTCACACAAGGCGTACTAGCGCCACCTACCTATTTAACGTACAAACAAATAGATAGTGGACAAAATTAAATATAAGAACTAAAACAATAAGACATGCTCGTTCATTCTGCCCCTGAACAAATTGAATGCCTCCCCTCCTGCAATTTCAGACATTTTAAGACATACTGTATTTAGACCTTGAATATCAAAAAACTAAATCTAAGACGTTCTTTTAAGACTATTTAAGGTTCCGCGGGGACCCTGCCCAAGTAGTCACAAAGTCACCAAGCTCCCTGGCCTGACATATCACCATGGTATACGGTATATTACGGTATATGACGGAATTTGTGTACAAAAATGGAAAATCGGAGCTGCTGATGATGGGAGTCATTGCAGCATGCCGGAGGGTTTCTATTTCAGCCTTTATGGCGCTGGTCCAGCGCACCTAACGTGACGCTACTCAGCCAATCAAATCTGTGCATTGCGACTCGACTCAGTGAGTGAGACACACACAGACGAGATGAGAGACAGTCGGAGAAATAAGCATTTCACATGGCGTGCTCTAAAAAGAGAAAAGTAGACGAAAAGAGAGCTTTTAATCCAGAATGGCCAGACTCTGACATGCTCATTCTTCCTAAGAGCGGACACTGTGAGGCGCCACCAACGTTACACCATTTAGGGTTCTTTGGGTTGTCCCCATAGGAGAGCCCTTTTGGTTCCTGGTAGAACCATCTGGGAAAGGTTCTACCCAGAACCCACTATCAGAGGTTCTAGAGAGAACCCTTCTATGATGTAATGGTTCCATCCAGAACCCTCTCTGGGGGGAACCTTTTCACCTTCTAAGGGTGCTAACAAGAACAGTACTAAGAACCCTTTAATTTCCTAAAATAGTGACCGGAACTTTTATTTACAGTTAACTTAAACTACTCAGTCCAGCACTAGGCATGATGGGGAATGTAGGCCGTCAAACAGATAATTGAGGGTAAGGATCTTTTAACACCCATGCTTTCCACAATCCTTTAAGAACCCTTTCTTCAAAAGAGGGTCCTTCAGAAGCAAATGGCTCTGGGTGATACCTAAGCCCTTCAGGAAGAACCCTTTTGGAACCCTTATTTCTAAGAGTGTATGAGATGAAGCACAGATTAAACGCTCTAAAAGCCAATATGATCGATCCCCCAGAAAGAGGAGCGTCTGTGTTTTAGACACTATTTAAAATCATACCTTTGGGATTTCTAAATACCCTGGTACTGTATATCGTAATACCCTGATACTGCCCAAGCCTACTCCCAGCATGACTTATTGTGCAAGGACGTGCACAAGGCTGCCTAAAACTATAACTTCAAGGCCTCAAACATTACATGCCTAACTACCACCAATAGAAACCAAAAGAAGAATAACGCATTAACTAATGGCTTTCCCCCTAAAATGTATTTTGCTGATTCCTATCAGTGTACCTTCAGGAAAATATGTTCGCCAAAAGAGTTGGGAAACTAACTGCATATAAACCAAACTCACATTAATTAAACCCTCGTCCAAATCCAAAACTAAAACATGATCTGCTACATTCTCGTGTGCCACTGACATGTGATAACAACCCGTCTACACAATGGATGTCTGTCAGAACCTCCCCAAATGCCAGGCAGAGAAGCACCACTGGGCTATCTGATACCCTGCAGCTGCTAGCAGAGGTCCTGTTATTGTAGGACTCCATTCATTGCTACAAGCAGGAGACATTAGAGATATGGAGCATTTGTGTTGTCATTCCAGGATGGTGTTAGGAAACCTCTGGCTGCAGTGTGGACTTACCCCAGTGTTGACCTGGACTGTATAATATCTGACTGGGCACTGGCAGCTTTAGTTGAGCTGCGAAATCTTCCCGAAAATAAACTAAGTGGGTGAAAAGCAATGCTTGACCACTACTAATATACATAACATAGTAATATTCATAGGTTTTATAGGTAGCATTTACAGTAAGTGGGCCTAGAAATTTAACCCAAAGCAAAAAGGTGGTCAGACGGAGTTAGACTGACTGAGGTAGATTTACCTTTCTCCTGCTGGTGGGTACTAGCAAGTCTAGAAAGTCAGTTTGTTTCATTTCAAACCAAGGCCATACGGGCAGGGCTCCAGACTAACGTTTTAGATTGGCGGCACTAGTGCTCCTAACCTTTTCACACCTACATTAAGCAGCACACTGTCTGTTTCTCTGCAGATGCAAATATCCATGGGCGGCACAGGGGGGAGGGTAGAGCGAGGGGAGGCGGTCCACTCGTTAAGCGATCGCAGATAGCATCATTATTTTACATTTTTAGCAGACCTGCAAGATCCCAGGCACACTTGTGCGACCAATGAAAATGTTTGGTCACACTTGACAGATTTTTGGTCGTCACCCCCCTCACAGTTGTCATGAAGGGGAAATGAACTACAGAGACCAAAACCGTTTTTTGTACCAGACTGAAAACATGTTTGTTTCTGCTGAAAAGTTTGGCATTTTAACATGGGGCTCTGTGGGGATTGACTCGCTTTTGGAGCCAGCCATTTGAGGAACTGCAGTTTTTTTTAACTTTCTGTTGGCTTAATTTTTCAGCCCCGGAGGTTGCTGCTTGGTATATTATACCGTACGGGTCAGCCAAATCGTTAGAGAAAAGAGTGTCGCTCCAGCAGACGCTAGCAGCGTAGTTTCTCAGTAATCTTAAGAACCCTACTCATCCCTTATTTTAGGTTTCAGTGAAGCATGCAACATAATATGTATTGTTGATGTATCTGGATCCGTTGGCTAGCAACGCTGAGGACATTTAAACCAGACTTGTTTTTTAGGTCACAATGCCAGAAAACAAGGAATTAAGTCACAAGACAGAAAGCTGACATGATGAAAGAATACCTGAAAGGCTAATGTTAGCACCAGCTACATGCTTTTAGATTAGATTAGTTGCAGCACAAAAAGTCATAAGGGCATATGCCAAATACAAGATTATGACAACCTGAACACCAGGAAGAGAGCGGACATTGGGGGCCAGTGAAGTGTCAAAAAATGCTGCTATTTCTGTTGATTTGTTGCTGAAATCTGTCTTGAGTACCAGCTAACAAAGCATCTACTCTTCAGCGTGGCCTGCAGTGTTGGGTAACATTACTTTTAAAAGCAACTTGTTACATTACAAGAGTACTGCCACTACGTTACACCGTTACTTACTGAGAAAAGTAACCCGTTAGAGTACTTTTGAGTCACCAAAAATGAAAACCCCCTTTGAGATTCCTTGTGCACGTTGGTCATTTTGTCCAGAGGGGACGTAGCCTACGGTAAGTCTACCTTTGAATGTATTGACTCTACTGTCATTGCATGGTCTATGGTCCATAGTCTGTAACGCTGCAGGCTAATAACAGGAATGACAAAATCCCCTTACCGTCCCGGGGCTCAATGCGTATACCTTAACAAGTTCAAACAACATGTCATTTTTGTTGAATTATTTGAAGTACATGAACGGAAATAAAAACCGGGCGTACCTGACAGGTGGCACCTGTGCGGCCTTTTGGCTGCTACCGAGCCGCCCGCGAGCTGGGCCCACTGAGAGGCGCACTGGGCCCAGCTGCCTCTCTGAAAACAATAAAACACTACAGCCCTACATCAAGCTCCAACATGCATGCAGTTAACTAGGGCGATGCTTCCTTACTTACTTCCACCACACACAGGCTGTCCTCTCTGCCATACGCATGAGCACGGACACAACCGTAGGGCCGGACCCCTGCCACCAGGACCCAAGCCACCAGCACGCTCTACCCTCCAACAAGTAGGAAAGGAACAGAAACAGTGCAAACGTGGAGGGGATTTTCTTTGTTTGCGTTTGGTGCCAAGAAAAGGAACAGGGAAATACGGTAGAGAACCTGAAAACGGACTAATGTGAGTGCTCTTAGAGTCCCTTTGTAGCGTGTTCCACCCAACACTGGTGGCCTGCAGGTTCAAGTAGCTCCCCTGTGACCATTCCACCAAACTCCACCATGGTAGGTAGCAGCGACAGCAGCCTGAGCTGAGCCTGACAGTTTCAGTTGCGTCAATTCAACGCCCCCAAAGCTCTTGCGCCTCCTTGACTGGAGTTTGGCATGCGGTCCATGCTACCTGGCTGTTTCCAACCTTTGCTTTCTCATTTCAGAACAAACGGTGACGACGTGCTGACACCTCGTCATCTGCGCGTCGCGTGGACCTCATAGGATCTTTTCGGCGCGCGTGAGTGTGCGCGCGCGCGTGCCTTGCGCGATGCCCTGCTAAGACACAATAGCCTTTTGCTAGTCCAAGCGTATTGTCGAATAAATGAACTCCAACCGGGAGTTTAGAAAGAAGTTGTGTATTGTAATCATTAGCCTTCTTATTACGTATTACTGTGAGCGTTATAGAACGTGGAAAAACGAATCTTCAATCTTCACAGTATGTGCTATGGAGTACAACAGCACTATGAACGAGTAACGTTACAGGAACACCAAGCCAAAACCGTTACGGACCGACAGCCGAGCAAACGGCGGCTGCGAGCTGTAGCGGCTCAGTGTTACGGCTGTGGGCTGGGAGAGAGGGGGCTCATAAAGTCTCTGGGAAGCCGTGACACGCGCTGGAAGCTCCTATGGGACTATCCCTGTTTAGGGACCCCGGCCCCAGGTCGAGCCACTCACCCCTTTTGGAAGTGAACAGAACAGGGTCGCTCCTCATCGTCAAGTCCACCTCATGTAATCCGCCCCAGGACTCACAGGAGCAGGCGCTTGCCCAGCGGCTCCCCGCAGCAGTCCGGTCCCCACGGAGAGAGCTCAGGCCGCTGCTGCGTTTCCACCGAGCTCCAGCGTCTCGGTTCTCCTTTCTCACTGTCCTTTCTCCTCCTCCTCCTCCTCCTCCGTCCTCCCCCTTCTCTTCTTCTCCTAACGGCTCTCTCCCTCTCCCTCTCTCTCTCTCTCTCTCTCTCTCTCTCTCTCTGCCTGCCTGGAGAGGCTGCTAATGCCGCCTTTAAAGACCTCCGGAAATCAGGCCATTCCCTGCCCGGATTATGGAACGATCACTTTATCTCGGGCTTGGATTAAAATGGATTTACAATTTATATGTTTTATTACAGTATCGAGTAGTGTCAAAAATAGTGTCGTTTATAATGAAGACAGTGTAATATATATTTAATATCCATTGATAACACTAAAGGGCTTATCTTACGTGAATTTATATTACAATGATAACAGTAGAAAACCATTTATTCTGTGGTATAATTCTGCTATCGTCTAGTTTGCATTTCTTGCCCTTCATTCTTTTCAATACTGACAAGGAAAATACATGGTCCACTTTGGTACAGGCTGGATCCAGCTGAGTCTCAAAGGGAGACTTGCCTGAGCACACTGAAGGCAGCACGATCCTCCTCATGAGAAAATGCCTTTCTGGGACTTCCCAACTCCAGGGATCTGCTGGTTACTCTACCTTTCTTTCTCTGTTCAGCTCAGTCACAGCAGGACACGGATTCAGGGGAAAAGTGGGGAAACCAGTTCCCGTGCAGCCCTCAGACCGATACTTCCTACTAACGTAACTGTGCCCTGTGGCCTCCCTGTGACCATTAAGGGCTTGGGATTGAAGCTTAGTTTACTCTCGTACTTCCGGACGGTTACTCTGGAGAAAAGCATGTGAATGCTCCTGCTCAGTTGTGAGGGATTGGTCTATCAAGATGAATTCTAACTCTGGAACCTCAAACCTCCAGATTGGGCGGAACCAGCTTTAGTTACCTTTGCCACATACAGGAGAGAGGGAAAGAAACAATAAAAGAGCATAAGAGGCGAGTTTCCCTAATTACAGCCCATTACCATAAGCTGCTGATTCCCCCCATCCCCAGGGGCAAGAGCCAGTCTGAGTTCAATATCCCATCTGCCACTGGGGGGGGAGTCACACTGAGGCTACCCAATGTGCTGTGTTTTTCAGAGAGGAACATGAGACTGAGGGAGGGAACGGTGTGGAGCGAAAGAATAATGTCCCGGCTCCCCTTTCAGTTCCACCGGTTCCAGGAGAACCAGAGGGAGTGTTTCCCTAAAGGATCCTCACCATCGTGTTCCTGCAGGGAATGTGTGTGCATGGTGCTCAGCAGTGAAGGGTAGAGAGCAACTTTATTTCAGTTTACGGCCATGTGTTTAGCTTGTAAAGTGTAATCGTCCATGTCCTGTGGCCCCACTGCATCACCGTCATCGAGGACCAGTGTGTGTGAGCTATGACTCCAACAGCAGCTCCCTCTGATGTCCATCAGGGGCACGCCTTCTTCTTGGTGCGTTGGCAAACTAACCTTTGTGTGAGGGACGAGTGTCGAGGCTGTCCTCAGAGAAACAGCCGGTGACTGACGACAGCGTTGCGTTATGTTGTCATTCCCCGCTTGGGGAATATTGGACAAACGAACACTAGCAGTTAACTCTACCTCCAACCGTAACCAAGGACTTTCATTTGCCTAAACTCAACCAATCCTTATCCAGAGTGGTGGCCCAACAGAAAACGAGCAGTCGTATGCTTTTTGGAAGGCACTGACAAACAGTATCATTCACCCAACAGGGGCACCACCTCAGAAAAGGCTCAAACGAGCTGTTTTATCGGGAATTCCAGCCCCGCTAACGTTGAATGGAAGTGTCCTAAACGGTGGGTCGGCTCCCAGCGGCAATTCATTCACACAGTTCTTTATTGAACTTCACTGAATGCTTCAAAGAGAAGTCCAAAGGGCCCAGGACCCAACGCTGAGGGTCAGGCTCGTCTGTGTCTCTGGCCAGAGCACGAGTCATCGCGTCCTGTGTGGACGAGATTTCCCTCCAAGCTCCCTGAACTGGACAGTGGTGGTGTTAGCCCTGTGATGGCCCGCTGACCTGTACAATGTTCACACACTCCTGCACAGGAGAAGCAAGTCCCAGAGATGGGCAGGCTGTTGAAGCTGCACGAATTGAGGGTTTGGTCCACATGGAGTCAGTTAAACAAGCTGAAAACACAACACTGACATTGTCCCGTGTTATGGCTAACATGTTAGCGAACAATGTACACATCTAGCAGGCACAGAGCAACATTAGCATTCATTTGGAGTCATGTCTCTGTCCACCTGACCAATTTAGTCCAATCTTCTGTTCTGGTCTCCAACAAGTCCTGAGCAAACGATCTGGCTCTTGAAAGGCTCCACCATGTTCCCCAGCTGGTCTCTACCTGTGTCTGCCTGCTGTGCCCGGGTGCGCTGCTGGTGCTGCAGGCGCTGTGCGGCGCCTTCACCAGAGCCTTCTTGCTGGGAACGAGGCTGATGAGAGCCCAGAATTCTCTTCGAGTACACATAGTCATTTCTTCCATTGTTGACATGAAAATGTTCTTTGGTGCAGCTTGAATTTGGCACTTTTAAACCATCTTCACTGTAGCTCACAGTATGGCAGCCAATGGCTTTGCATGTGATTTCTTCAGCAACAAAGAGCCTTAAGTGCAGCACAACAGGCAGCAAAGGGCCACACACACACACACACACACACACACACGCACACACACAGATTGTGGTCGGAGACAATTGCTTCAGACAGGCCTGTCAAAACAAACGGCAGGCTAATCTGAACCCAAAAGCCCTCCAGATTTTATCTCCATTAAAACTCACTTTGCCGAAGTGAAAATAACACGGGCAGACAAACACCAGCGAGCTGCAAACACAAGAGGCAGGTTTTTATGGGCAGAAGGAGGTGGCATTCCTCACAGCTCTGTTCATTGTGCTGCACTGCGAGGCCCTGTGCCGGCCAGATCACCCGAAAGTCCGTTAATTGCAGTGGAGAAGGCCAGTGGGAGGATTTGTGCTGGAGCCATGAGACTCTTATCAGGGTGAGGTATGATGATGGAGAGGGAGTGTGTGTGTGTGTGTGTGTCTGTCTGTAAGATTGGCTCTGTTGCATTAAAGTCAACAGTGACATCAGTGTTTGGCCCCCTGACTGAGATCAAATCTAATAAGAGACTGAGATACTGTAATAACTTGGACCCTTCCCTGCCCCGGTCAGCCATCAACCTGTCATGTTATTCAGACACCCCACTGAGCAGACACACACACACACACACACACACTTGCTGTCGAGGCCCAACTAAAGGTGGCCATGAAATATCCATGGTTTTAATTGGAATTAACAGCACCCTCCCCCCCCCGTGTGGTGTTTCTGCTTTTCATGTTCGTGTTTCTGAGTTGTCCATGTTAACACATTGGGTTTGATACTTCAAATCTCCACTATGCTTTAATACATTTATATCTAGTCCATGACCACCTCTGCACAGGGGCTTTGTCGTCTTGGCTACAGCTGAGGACACCGAGGTCATGTCGGGGGGGGGGTTATAATAACGTGAAAAGGAGTTAACACTGTGATTAAACACATTACACATGTTGGGTTTAAAGGTTGATTCTAGTTTTTAGACCAAATTTGACCATTTTGAGACAAAAAAATGAACTTATTTAATAAAAATGAATGGAATTTACTATTTTCTATATTC
Organism: Coreoperca whiteheadi; assembly: GCA_011952105.1. Classification (NCBI taxonomy): domain Eukaryota; kingdom Metazoa; phylum Chordata; class Actinopteri; order Centrarchiformes; family Sinipercidae; genus Coreoperca; species Coreoperca whiteheadi. The sequence goes on along the minus strand of CM022475.1, from coordinate 2,822,856 downwards.
TCCAACTACATACCTGGCACAAGACCAGAATGTCGGGATCTAACATTTATACTGTAGCTGGACACTTAAATAAATAAATTAAATGTGGAATTTTGGGAGGAGGCCCCGGGGAAGACCTAGGACACGCTGGAGGGACCGTGTCCCTCGGCTGGCCTGGGAACGCCTCGGTATTCCCCCGGAAGAGCTGGAGGAAGAGTCTGGGGAGAGGGAAGTCTGGGCGTCTCTGCTCAGACTGCTGCCCCCGCGACCCGGCCCCGGGTAAGCGGGAGGAGATGGAGGGATGGATGAACTTTGTTTTTTCAAATACCCAAACCTCTACACAGTTTGGTTGGTGGCTCTTCAAAATGTTTTATTTGGGGGTTAATTTGCACTTGTGACCCGTGTTAACTCTGGCTACAGCCCCAATTTTCATGTTGAAACAGGAAACTGTTGCCGAAGAGTTGTAAGCACACTATTGTCTAAAACATGATTTTATGCATGAAGATTAAGACTGAAACAAAGGGGGCCAAGCACAGACACCTACCATCCAGGTAGACCCTTTTTAAATTACAGCAAAATCCTGACTTAACTACCAGCTGTTTGGAAGTTTTAGCCCATTAAGTACAAATCACACCATTTACATCACAAATAAGCCATGTGTGAAGCATGCTATGGTGCTTCATAGAGTGGAATGTATGTTGTCATTTTGTCAGCTCCAGCTTCAGTGCAGCCTCTGGTTTCCATTCATTCATGTGCGATATGAAAATCAATTAGGAAATACAGCTACATTGTTGTTACATAGCAATGCAACGCTGACACAGTACTGAAGGGAAACCACCAGCTGCCTCGTGCCGCAGGAAAGACATCAGAAAATCTACAAAAGCATTCTGAAATGGTCCGAATGTTTGCAAACATACCACTAACTCCAAATCTATGGGGTTTAACAAGAATGCTCATAAATGTGAGATTTCAAACCATCCAACAAAAACTGAAATGCTAAATTATTATCATCCCAAAATATGACAAGGAGCAACAATGTCAAATGCAAAGAAATGTGATGTGCTAATAAAATGCCAGTGTCAGAGAAACTGCAGTGCCTGTCTTTTGGTTAGCGTTTCTTTTCCTTTTCTGCTGCTCTTCTGTTGGTCGGTTATATCCTGCCAGGAACTCTGGGACGTGACTCTGGGAACTCTGATGCTATCAGCCTTGGGACAATAGGACTCCCTAAGAGTGAAAGACCACAAGTCGCTAATTAGCAAATTCCAGCAAACCAGCAGAACTTCTACTTGAGTTGAATACTTTGGTGCTCTTTTCACTCCTGGTATTATATTTGGAGCACAACATGTTTAAATTCCACCATCCTCTGTACTGAGCCCCTCCTGTGTGACACAAGTCCTGACCAAAACCTTACTGATCCAAGTCATCCCAGTACCCAGCACATGGTAGGAGACTGTTTCTCAACCCACCCCCTTTTCCAGCCTTACTGAATTAAGACACATAGTTTGGTTTTGAGACAAGGTGAGCCTTGTCCCCCTCATATGGACAGCCACTGGAGGAGTGTGGTGCTGTCAGGGGCTGATGGGTAACAAGAGACGCAGGGTCACACCAAACTACTACAGGGACTGACTGAATGACTTTGTGTAGAGCTGCGTTTGGACCCCAGGAACTTTCCTCAGGGACTAGGAACCTTTGGAGGAACTCAGGGCTTTTCCACCGCAGGGACCAGGCTCTAAATAAAGTACCAGGGACATTCTTTACCCCCCAAAAGGTCCCTTCCCTGGGAATAGTACTTTTCAGAAGTACCAGGACTTTTGGGGTGGTGCTTGGTGCGCTGAACATTTCTGATTGGTCGAGCTCCGACCGGCGGAGCAGCGGTGGTCTGACCGTCTGGATCGAAGCGTTGCTGGGTCACAGGCGCCGCGGCTCAGCTACGGAGCTGCTGGAAGCCGCGCCGGAAGACAGATAGGATCAGATAAGATATACTTTATTGTCCCCGAAGGGAAATTTGTTTTGGACTCTGTCCATTCCGCAGTTTTTTCAGGACACGGAAACGGATGACATTTAAATGCTTATATTATAATGAGTATTGAATTAGATGTCTTTAAAGCAGCAAAAGGGATTTTTTTTGGCCACTTGGGGGCAACGTAACACTGATGTATGATCACCAAATATGTTCGCAAACAGTTGTTTTTTATCATTCATTAGGAGCCGTCCTTCTGCCTCTCATGTATTAGCATTAGCACTGCATTCGAGTCAAAGAGCTAAGCATCCATTTCTCTAAAAGATAAACACGTGCCAGTCTTTGAAAAACCCAGAAGGCCATTTCTCAACTTTTACCACGGTTCCAGAGGTATTTCCAGAGTCCTAAAAGACTCTAACGATCCGTCTGCAGAAACAGAATCTAGCCAGAAACCCAGAAACCAAAGAGCCTCGACAGACCTGATTCAGTTTGAACAAATGTGTGTGCATACCAAAGAGCATTTGTCTCAAGGATGAAAAGCCAGAGCAATGCATTGTGGGATGCCTAATATCCCAAAAGCACTACCACCAGGGCCTCAGCGGTGTCAGTGGGCTAACAGGTCACCAAAGCGGACTAACGTTCCGTGTGTGTGTGTGTGTGTGTGTGTGTGTGTGTGTGTGGCAACAAACAAAGAGGGTGAAAGGGCACGGCCGTGTGTGTGTGTGCACTAGCCAGCCTGTTTTCATTCGGCGTGTTTCCCTCTTCCCAGAAAAAGGGCTCAAGGCACGCCTGTCAAAGCAGCAGCCAACCTGCACACCTCTGCGCACGCACGAAGACACATTCCCCACTCACACACACACACACACACACACCTCGGTCAAGCACAACAGGGTGGAGAGACTCATGAGGGAGGGCGGTTCTGGCTTTGATTGTGTACATTCATGAGCATATGACTCCACAGATGTGTGTGCGACTTCTTCTTGCAGTTAGATGTTGTACAAACGGCGTTTCCGGGTCTGTGGAGGAGGTTCTGGACTGTTGGGGAGACACGGTAGCTTTCTTGGAAATGCTGCAAAGGTAAGGCACTGTGCTGCAAGGTCAGACTGTGCCACGTGCTCCCCAAGCTGGGCTGTGACTCATTCCCTTTGTGTGCGAAGCAGACTGCTCCCCCAGGGGGCGGGAGGTTAACCCAACCTGGCAACCACAACTACTTTCAACTCCCAAAGAGGGAGAAGGAGAGAATGACTGGCAACCGTCTGGTTCCGTTTCAGGAGCTGTCATTTTGAACGTTGACCTCACAGGGGCCAAAGGCCATTCCAGTGAGAGCTTCGCATGACGTGTCCTTTTAAACTGCCTGGAATGTTTTCCATCAGCAACAAACGCTGACAGCTCCGTTTCCTCAGGGGTCCAACTATGTGGTAGAGAGAATGTAATGCGCCAGGCTACTACCACAAGTAGTCACTCTGAGGACAGGTTTTACTTGAAGCGAACATGATAGGAGTGCATGAAAATCACCCACGCAGATGCACGCACAAACATTCAGTTGAAAGACAAAAGACTGGTCGAATGTGAAACTCGGTGTCTTTGGTTTCCAGCGGTGCGGCTCTCCTGAATACTGCGGACTGTAGTAACTTCAAGAAACAGCTAATGCTGCACACCAAGCTGAGCTCTGCGGGACTGTGGCCATTTATCTTGCACATTTTGTGCCCAATCATAGCCGATGACAAACAGAATGACCACAGGAGCAAAGCATGGAATTACCCTAGAATGCCAGTCGACTGCGGTTCACTGTCAGTGAGATATTGCAAATGTGTCATTTGTGACTGCTGAGGAAATCATAGGTCTGTGGGCTTCAGGTTCAAGTGTTTGAACACACTGACTACTGCACTTTCTCCATCGGGCTGGATCTGTGGACGAGGACTGGAGGAATTCTTCTGGATCCCAGACCTCCTGCTGGCTGTGTGACAACAGGCTGCAGCGTATCAACACCACCATCCAACACATCCAGTAGCAAGCACAATCACTTAGTAACGTGTGTGTGGTTTCAAATCTGACTTGTGCCTGTTTTCCATATGCTAAAGGATCAGCAAACACGATCCAATACCAATTAGCAGGATAAGGAAACACCCCTACACTTGTCCATGTGGGAGTCATATAGTAATGTACTCTGCAGCCATGTGGTAGAAATATGTAGGATTTGCTGTCTGATCCTCCTCCGAGGGCAAAATATTGAAATTGACACTGAATTCCGATTTTCTGCCGCTGGGTGAGTTTGCAGAATGTGCATTTGCATGTGTCCCATACATATGTATGATTTTTGGGTATGCAGATGCAAGGAAGTACCAATACGATGCACAGATGTTTGACATTAAGTTAGTGCCATACAACCCTCAGGCTACAGTTAAATACGCCTTAGAAATGCTTGGAAACAACTCAAAGCTCAGAGAGATGCAGGGAAATCAGTCTCAACTGGGCTTCAAATCACCGGGAAAGCAGTGTAAACGGTATTATAACCCACACACACACACACACTGACACTGCAGGCTCACCTTTCTTGACGGGAAGTGTATGAGGGATGCTGACGTCAAGCTATTATAAATCTCAAGTCGCAGTGCGTCACAGTGGAGAAGCGAGCTAGCTCTAATGTCCAGGTCTGGAACTCCCATCATCATCATCCTCACCAGAGTCCATGAGCTGTGTGTGTGTGTGCATGCTTATGATGGCTATAGGCCTATATGGCCACGCATGATAGTGTGTGCATGGCCGTATATCACAGGTGTGTATGTCCCCTGTTCCTGTGCACTGCAGTATGAACACTGGCAGGGATGTAGCGAGTTCAAATGTTCACATGGCTGAGAGAGCTTTTACCTTCAAAGCAGACTCTTCATTCATTTTATGATGTTTCATGGCAGAAAAAAACACTAGTGTTGCAGAGCTCTTTGACACCATGCAGTAATGATAAAATATGCAGCATGTTCAAATTGAAATAATAATAAATAGGTATGTATACCTTACGTCAGTTCCTACAAATGATTTAACTGACAAGAAATGGTCAAAAGGCTTGTGACTTTGACGGTTGACAATCCTGACCATTTGTCTGTCACAGCTGCCAATAAAAAGGGATTTCTCCACATTAGGAACCTGCCTTATGTATGTGAGTGTTCAGCAGCTAAACTGTACAACACATTGGGGAAGTGGATTATGCTGCAGGAGGGGTTTATTTTTTTACGACCAGCCTTCCGCCAGCACTCCCTCTGATTGGCTAGTACTCGTTGATTCCTCTGGTTAGGTTGGTTAAGGTTAGGGTTAGGGTGGGGTTAGGGTTAGCCAATCAGAGGCAGAATTGGGGCAGGACTTGGCAGAAAGCTGGTGGGGAAAAAATACCGCGTTTGAGAAGTTTCTATGGACGTAATGATACTTTTAGGAGCCTTAAAGACTCTGTTGGAACTGACATGAATCCTTTTCCTTTTGACATGTAGGTCGACAATGGATCAGAGGTTTCAAAGACAGCATCTGGGCATTGCTGATGCTGCGTTTTTCTCTGTGAAAGGGAGGGTGTTGCATAATTTGATACTTCTGTCTCTGTCAGAGTCCAGCAGCATATGGAGCTGTGGCCTTGATCCAAACTGAACAAGATGCTGGCAGACCAGTGAGGAAAATGTATTCAAAGAATGGAACCAGGTCCTTTTACAGTGTGGAAGTTCCTCAAACACATCCAGCAGTTTGGGCTATACTGTGTGTGTTTAATCGTTCTGTTAACTTTTAGAACCTTTCCCACTTTCATGTCTCTTTCTGATCTGTTGATCTCTATGTGCAGAAAAACAAGTCCATGCATTTGTTACTTCAAGGCTGGATTACTGCAATTCCTTATTATCAGGCTTCCCGAAAAAGTCCCTTAAGACTCTCGTGTACTGACAAGAACTAGGAAAAGAGATATTAGCTTACCCAATATTAGCTTCTCTGCACTGGCTCCCTGTAAAATCCTCCTCCTCACCGACAGAGCTCTTAATGGTCAGGCACCGTCGTATCTTACAGAGCTCACAGTGCCTTATTACCCCACCAGAACACTGCGCTCTCAGAATGCATGTGGAGCTGTGGGAGGGTGCAGAGAAAAGAAAAATAACTGAAGGGGAAAGCAAGGTGAGCAGATTAAAGGAGTCTGTGAGTAAGCATTAAAAGAAGTCGAATCCAAATGGGGAAATAAGAATAAGTTACAGAAACAGGGTCATGTATTCATGTTTTCTGTCAAATAGTCGCCTGTAAAGTATCTGCATTCGTTGGGTTTTGTGAGCAGCATATAGGGAAACACAACTCAAACCTCATTACACAACCCTCTGTTGTAAAATGATAAATAAATAAATCTACCTGGCATATATTATCCCCCCAAAAAGGTAAAGCTTAAAGAAAATGTGTTATTGGGTGAGGCTAAATGAAAAAGTTAGGAGCACTGGTGCCACCAAAGTGAAAATTAAGTCTGGAGCCCTGGTGCATGTTTGTAAAGTATCTGCAATGACCGTGGTTGAGTGCTGGTCGGGCTAAAACTATTCATTGATTAGACAATGAAGTCTTTCATCAAGTAAAAATTGTGCTAGTTTCCAAAGTGTAAAGATTTGTTGCTTTTCTGTTTTATATCAGTGTGTAACTAACGTTTGTAATAGATAATTAATAAATACATAGATCACATTTTAAATAACATTGTCCTAGATAACTGCTTGCAAATGTCGTTGGGATTCTGCCACAAGCCCCGTCGTGTTGTCTTTGAACCATGGGCTGGGTGTAAAAATGATCACAGAACAGATGGAAGCAATGTCCACAAAGTTGTTTTGTCCAGGAGGTCCAGTTCCAGCTGGAAATGTTGACTTGTACTGGTAAATTGAGAAATCTGAAGTGTAGCCATCGCTTCAGTCAGCTAAAACAATTTGTTTAGTTCCTCTCAGTCAGTTCCTGGCCTTTGTAGTTGTCGTCTTCTGCATTTATTCAAGCACTTTCACTGAGGTCAGTCCTTTGGGCTTGGGCCTGTGGAGGTGGCTGAAGTGTGTCATGCCCCTCGTGTCATCACCCATTTATTTCCTTCATGTAACCAACTACCTATCTCTGATTACACACTGTATGGTCCTGTGGCATTTTTCAGGAATAAGTATACAAGTTCTATGGAAGCAACACAGCAGCGAAATGAGCAAACTCCATCAGCTGATGAAGACAGTGCGATGCGGTTAAAAGCTCTGGAAAAAGATAGCAAGTAGACCATGAGTTGGGATTTTTTGTTAAACTACTATTTCCAAGGTCAGGAATAAAGTGTCATGCTTAGGAATATTGTTTTGTTTTGCCATTGCACTTCTGGGGGCCCTCTAACAGACTCTGCCTGTGGTGTACCTTCTGTCGTGAAACCAGAAAGCTTTGATTGGTTGGATTGTATCAATAACTGGGATCACAGAGACAAAGGCAAATGCATACATTAAAGCGCTCCACAGATTTAGCATTGCACTTCGGGAACAGCGTCAGACTCACGATGGAAAGTTATTAAAAGTATCAAAATCGAGAGACGTCGTCTTCCTTATTCCACACCTTCCTCTTCCTTGTCAAAGCCTGACGCTTTGATTAGCAGCAGAGACGAGCAGCGGGCTAACGCTGCTCCTTTCTAACTCCACACCAACACGTTTCATTTTCAAACTTGTAGTCTTCAGCCCCAACCCGACGCTGACAGGTTACATCCCTTGAAGACATTTATCAGACTTCACAGGCTTCACATTACTTTTTAAACAAATGCAACAGAGCTCCCTATTATCTGAAAACAAAGTTCCCCTTAAAGGCCCAGTCTAATCAATTCATTTAAACAGAATTGGGATTCATCTTTGGTGAATTCTGACCGAGAAGGTTTCCCATTGACCAATAAAGCCGTCCTGACAGGCCATCGGGGGAACGGAGAGCATGAGAGTCCAAAATGAAGGACGATATCGTACTTATGAGCTTTGTTGCTCCCTCCTCTGCTGAGGTAACTGCTCCACAAAAGAGACATATGATAACTGTTCCTGCCTCAGCTTCCAGACCGTGGTCGGAAAGCACAGGGGAGACTCCAGGGCCAAAGTTGATGCTGACTTCGCTTCACTAGACTTCACTTTACTCAGTAGTTAGCTAGCAAGACCTGGGAACTTGGCTTGAGTCTGGAGGAGCTGTATTATCTATTTACTGATAACCTGTGGCCTAACCTGTACTAACCACCGTCACTGTCCCAGCCACTTCAGGATATAACCCATCCTATATAATTAACGGTGAACAAATACAATTAGTAACACACTACAAATACCTTGGCATAGTTGTGGACCCTAAGCTTAAATGGAATGAGTGGACTGATTATGTAGGTAAGAAGGTACAACAGAGGTTGTCTTTCTTAAAGAAATGATTGTCTTTTAATGTCCATAGCAGACTGCTTTTGTTGTTTTATGGGGCTTTTATTGAAAGCATTTTGTCAGTCTGTGTGAGCTGTTGGCACAGTAATGGTTCGGAGGCTCAGAAGAAATCATTCCGGAAGGTAGTGACATTATCAAGTAAACTGTTGGGAACCACACTGACAAGTATAGAGCGCATATAAACAGAGAGAGTGCTGAATAAAGCCAACATTATTGTGCATATTATGTGTTTGAACTTCTGCCATCTGGACGACGGTACTGTGTTCCCAGGTGCATGAAAAACAGGTCCAAACTATCTTTTATCCCGCAAGCAATTAGACCATTGTGGCCATTGTGACTGACTAGTGCTAGCATGTTCCCGATTAGCCCTCCTGCTACAGCAGTGTTGATGGCTGCAAGTCGTCATCTGCTCCCACCCCCCGAGAAAGTGAAGACCCAGTGGATTCACTTTGTTTTGGATAGAAATGTCTCCACAACAACTATAAAACTCTTAAACGTGACTTCAGACTGCTTTCTCACCGAGGGCCAGTAATGTTGATTTATAAACCAGGATTCTGGATGGACCGATAATGTTACCAACTAAACTTGGAAGCCGTAAGTTTAGCCATTTTTAAGTTGCTTTACTAGTCATTTTGCATGTTCGCCTGTTGAACTTGGCGTTAGCATGTTCCGTGCCTAATGTGGTTATAGCATCTATAGCTGGAGCAATGTAGGAGTTTGTAACATTGAGGGACAGTCAGTCAGTCATTTTCTACCGCTTGTTCCCGTTGGGGGTCACGGGTGACTGGAGCCTATCCCAGGCCTATCCTTAGGCGGGGTACACCCTGGACAGTGGGCAACTCGTCGCATAGACGGACAACCATTCACGCGCACATCCATCCACTAGGGGCAATTTTGGACTCATCAATTAATCTAAACATGCATGTCTTTGGACGGTGGGAGGAAGCTGGAGAAACCGCAGAGAACCCACGGTAACACGGGGAGGACATGCAGACTCCACCCAGGGAGATCGTGTGATGTTGGTCGGGTCCGAGATTTGAATCCACGATCTCCTTGCTGGGAGGCGACAGCTCTAACCGCTCTGCCACCGTGCACCCCCCATTGAGGGACAGTCAAGACAAATTGTGTTGTTGAAGCCAATAACCAGAGTGGTAGGCTGGATGTGGTCAACTGTTTTCTCACATTGCTTTTTGTGGAACTTCACCCTGCAACGAAAGCTCAGCTGGCTTTGGTGTGACATGAATTGGTAGGCTACTTGTTCCTGTGAAGTCTCCGGTATATTTACCAAACACACACGCGCGGCCTTCATTCACAGCACAGCTGGCACAGAAATCATTCACACATTAGTAATGTCTGATAGAGGCATGAACATTTTCACACAAAGTTTCTTGGCAGGAGGGTTAAACCCTTCGTGTAGTGCTCACGAAATACGACTGGTTGATGACTGCAAACTGTGTCAGAACTGTTCCATGTAACATATTTTGATCCTGCAAGTCACTAAATGTTACCTCTCCACTCACACTTTATGGTTTTGTCCTAAGTAAAGCCATGTTCAGTTGGCAGATTGATGACTGAATGAAGCTTGGCATGAAGTTCCCTTTTCGTGGCCACAGATCTTAAGACAACTCACCAGCAAAGTCTGTCTGTCTGTCAAGTAGTGAGGGTTAGAAAAAATGACATTCCAACGAAGGAGCGCAGGGCTGCGTGCTGTCTGCCTGCTCTACATTGACAATTGTGTGATCGAGAGGGGAACAGAGATGTGAGGAGAGATGAACGTCAGCCTGCTGAGAAGAGGGGAATCATTCAGTCTCCATCCTCTTTTGTCTGCCATTCTAAATCAGTTTACAAATGATACTTCTGTGTTTTATCTCCATAACTCCATCTATTTAGCTGTTGCTGGTTTTCTGTTCGTGTTACTTCAGTTGCTACACCCATACTCCCAGCCCAGCTGGAAGTGGTGCTAGGTGTGTAGAGGTCAAACATGGATGTCGGAAGTGTGTGTGTTTGAGGTCAAAGGTCACCGGCTCCAGTCTTCGTTCTCCCACTGGGATTTTTTGGGGTTTTTTTTACGAAAGACAAAACTATCCCTTCACCTCCCAATATCTCTCACAATGTCTCTTAACACCCCGTGACACACTAGCCTTTACCCTTCAACCCCTCCTGCTTCAAGGCAGCAGCGCACCTCGAACTACCTCAGTAAATAATTTGGCTCAGGCTTCATTTCTGTCAGAGTCATCCTTAAATAACTTTAAAGCCTTTCAAAATAGCCTTAAGCCCTTAACTTTCCCTCAAATAACCTTAACCTTCCACCATTTACTTTAAAACTACATACACACAGTCAAAAAACCCTTTAACTGCCCTGAGCCTCAAAATACCCTCAAACGTTCAACCCCCACCTAAAAAAATCCTTGTAACTCTAAACCCTACCTTAAAAACACCCTGAACATCTAACTAACCCTTCAATGTAGCCTTGAGCACCTCAAAAACAGCTCAGAACAACCTTCAACTGAAACATACCCACCACAAGTGACCTTTAACCCCCCCCCCACCTGACTGAAAAGAACTCTCGACCCTAAAGAGACCCTAAATGTTGGTTGGTAGCTGAACTGCTGCAACAGTTGTTGCATTTGACCTGAGCGAATGGTAAAAACAGACAGTCTGAGGAGCGGGGGGAAGGCAGCAGAGGACCCTGAAGGTGTGTGTGTGTTGGCGAGCAAGTCTGTGTGTGTGTGTGTGCGTGGCTAATCTTGGGTCTACATAAAGAAGGCTGTTATCAATCAGTACGCAGGAACAAACAAGCCTCCTTCATTGGCGCCCACAACTGCCCCTCTGTTCACCCCGTGCAGTGACGCTGTGTTTGTGTGAGCATGCAGCCGGGCCATTCTTACTCCTTTTCTGAGTGGACACGACACACAGATCACTGACTGATGATGGGCCGACTGTTGTCACAACAGCCTACTGACCACAGTGTTTGCAGACTTGTGCTCAGATTTTATTTGTATGTACTGTTGCTCATGCTGACTATCCATCTGCCCTTCGTATTCCCCTCATGTGTGATGCAGGTTCAAGCTGAGACACGAAGCGTTCAGTAGAGGGTCTTGGCCCCGCAAGGAGACCCTGAAAAACATACGTGTCTTGCAATGATCGTTGGTGTCCTACACAAACACATCATTTGTTGTGGTTTCAGATGAGAGCCTTTCTGTGTGTGTGCTCTGTGCTCCTCTCACTGGTTTGAAGTTGGAAAAAGGGTCACATGTGCATCAGAGATGTACACACTACATATCACATTCACCCCGTTCATACACTGATGGCGGGAGCTGACTGCCCATCAGTGCAAAGTCATCTAACACGCTCACACACAGCGGAGGCACAGCCTCGGGGCAAATTGGGGTTCAGTATCTTGCTCAAGGACGCTTCGACAGGCGGGCTGGGGGAAGCTGGGAATCAAACCAGCGACCTCACAATTGGTGGACAACCCGCTCTGCCACCAAGCCACAGCCGCCCCCCCCCCACAGATGTTCCCTCCTCGTAGCCACAGATCTTAAGACAACTACCCAGCAAAGTCTGTCTGTCTGTCAAGTAGTGAGGGTTAGAAAAAATGACTGCGTGCCGTCTGCCTGCTCTACGTTCACATTGTTTATATACTGGAAATGTTGCACAGCGGCCTACACACACTTTATCTAACTGTTGTTTTTACTCGTTCTCTGATTCTTATTCTTTATAGTACTCTACACACTTTATAGTAGCGCAGCCTCAAGAGTATAGCACTCTGCATCCCACTACGCAGCCTTGCGGTGTCCCGTCTGTGTCACGTGTTACACACCCACGGTTTATCCTCGCACTCCTGCAAACTGTTCCAGGTCACGCTGAGCGGAAAGGCTTCTGAGGGAAGGGTGAAATCACATGACAAGCTGGAAGCTCAGTGGTGGCGACGTTTTAGTCATGTGAGCGCAGTGTAACACGTTTATAGCCTAACATTAGCATTTTACTTCTGGTGATCGCAGTTACGCTTCAAAAATCATAAAAGTGGCGTTCATTAGTGAAGAAGAAGTACTACTAGTACTACTAGTAAGGCGCAAAAACGTCTACTAGTAGTACTAGTAGGGCGCAAAGACTTAGTCTACAAAGTCCATATTAGTAAAGGGAAATTAAGTTTGATATCAAGGATATGGAATAAATGCTCAAACGGCTTTCCATATATCCAGCTTCTGCAGCTTCACCTTCACACAACTCTACAGCATTCTTAGTCTAACGTCCACGATGTGGGCATGGCCAATGTGAGTCAGCATCCTCGGGCCCTGATGCTTTTCTGCACAGGCTGTTTGTCCACTTGCTCATACATTTTTAATGGAACTGACTCAAACACACAATAAGAATCTGGTGGCCGTTACAAACAGGAGCAGACGTGTTATTATGTCTGGTAACTACTACTCTCTCTCACACACACACACACACACACACACACACACACACTCACCATGACTTCTGAAAGGCCAGATGGTTCAGTGAAGGATGACTGGAAAGAAGGGTGAAGGAGGATGGGATCGGCTGTAGGTGGGGCTTGTGAAAAAAAAACCCTGTTCAGCCCAAGGCACCAAGCATATTTCCTGGTCTTGGCTAACAGAGAGTGATTTTTAAGTTAGTGCATCACTATGTGTCTTCATCTCCTCTGGCTGCGTCTCTTTTACTTGTGTTGCCGTGTGTGTATTGCAGACATCCTGTAACGGCGTTCCGTTTGATTCCATCCTGCAGCTGCTGGAGATGCTGTGAAGCTCGGCCTGAGGTAAAGAATAACTTACACATTCATCAGCAATAAAATGCTCTCTCACCCAATTTGACACACACCTGCCCGGCCTCTTAGGTCATTTATCATCTGTGTTTCCTGTTTTACGTTGGTATTTGTCTCTCCTCTTGTTTCAGAGCACTTCTTGCCCCTCGTGTGTTTTCCTGCCAGCCCTGAACACTTGCTCCGCCCCAGTTAGCTGTACCTGTTTCCCATTATCTTCACTCACCTGAGGATTTAGTCTGAAGCTTTCAGTCCCTCTGTGCCAGTTCGTTGAGGTACTCCGATGTCTCACGCTCCAGCGTTTGTTCTGAGTCCTTGACTGCCGGCAGTTGCTGGGAGATTGGGGTGTGTAGCAGCGGCTAACGTAGTCTGGAGCAGAGATGAGCAGCGGGCTACAGAGGTCTGATAAGCTCTACACCGCAAGATTTTTTTCCTTTTCAAATATTTTGTGTTTACATGGTGTATTTCACTCAAATTTGTGGGTGGAAAGAAGAGTTGGGGGTATCAATAGGGGCCCACAGCTCTCCCCCCGCCCCGGAGCCCAATAGTTACACACTATTACACACACCCACAAGCTCTGTACGGAATCAAAATGGCCTGGATGCTTCGACAGAGGAAATGACATCACAGGTTAGGTTTTCTGCGCCTACTTGTGCGTGCACGGACACATTTGGATGAGAATGGGGTAACCGAACCCGTGCACGTAGGCCAGATGGATGCAAGCTACGACTGCAAACAGCCACTGCAAGAAAACATCCATTTACACAAATGGTGTGGTCTAACATTTAACACTAAACGCTCATATTTCCTTAAAGAAGTGAAACATCTGCCACTTGTTTCCAATGCTAATAAATGATTCCTCTTCTTGATTGTAAAGTGGCCTTTTCTGAGAAAATAACTCAAATATATCCGAGTAGAATTCTGTACAGTGCAGCAAAGAAGCCAACAGTCTTTGCCATGCACAAGGAGTCCCATCAGTGTTATATAAAAGCCATATGCTCCAACAATGTGGTGGGTGATCCCGGGGATGGAATGAGGTGAAATGACTTCATCTCTTTCCACTGAGTCCAAGAGGAAGACGGAGGGTGGAGGAGGTGGGACACAGAGCCTGGAGAGCAGAGGAGGTTTCATCATCCTGTGCGAGGCAACGGCTGCTTCAGCGTGCTGTCACATGGTATTTATAGCGTAGACCGTTGCTGGAAGTCATCTGTGTGTGTGTTTGGAGTTTCTTATGTATGAAGTTCACAAACACATACCAAACTCTGTGCACACACACGCACACACACCATGCTGGCTGATGGTTCTATTTGGCATGCAGGTAGGAAACTGAATACGGAGGCTTCTTACCGACCGAAGTGCATCTGTGTGTGTGTGTGAGTGAGTGGGCAACGCCACACACCATTGGCTCCTAAGTGGTCAGAGCGGGCTCCATCCAGCCAACCAGTATTTAGCCAAATCCCAGCTGTGTTTGCTGTCTGGGAACCACTCAGTTGCAACTGAATATTTTTAACTCCAGTAATATTACTCACATTATAATGGTATTAGTTATTGTGCCAAGCTATGAGAACACTGTATGCATAGCTCTCGCTGTATTGTTTGTTATGATCTTTTAAGTGCTCAGTTTATGTGATTAATGACATGTCATTTTCATTGTAATTATTACTGAATTGATTAGTAGTCAGGAGAAAAACATGGCCAAGGCAGTATTTGCAATAAAGTTCACTCGTGGGCGTCAGTGAACAGCGATGTAAACAGTTACAACTAGGGGTGAAACGGATCGCAGTTGATCCCTGATCCGTAGGGATCCCGACCCACGGTTTGGCATGCACGTGACTTGCGGATTAATTGCCCTTTTTTTTTCTTGAACTTGCAGATTCATCTAAATAGTTTACCGATCGCAGAGTGAAAGAGTTTTTCTGCGGATGTTGCTTTTTAAGTAACTGCGTTATTTTAAACTGGTCCTGTGTTCAGTGAACAGGGCGTGTAAATGAGGCAGCGATGGCCAGCGGCGGAGCAGAGGAACCTGAAAAGCCTCCTGCATCATTTAAATCGCAGTATGTGAGCATGTTGGCTTCCCGTAAAATATAATGATGACGGAAGAAGGGCAGTGGACAAAACTGTAACGGTGTGTAGACGCCAACAGTTCCTGGCTGTAAGTTTTCATGGAATAAATGGAAATGCAAATTGTAAATTGTCTCCTCCTCCTTTTTTCTGATCTGAAAAATGATCCGATCCATGACTCAAAATCCATAATGTGATATGAACCGTGAGTTTTGTGATCCGTTACACCACTACTTATTACAGAAACCTCACTAAGTCTTCCTTGGTTCTAAATGGTAGAACAAAAACAAGCTATATAAAGGAATTGATTAAAGAGTCATTCCAGTAACGCAAAACATGTCTTCCTCTCACACAAGGCTGGGGTGATCTATAAGAACATACATTCTTTTGGTAGAGCCATTTCAGTTGGATTAGTGCTGCAACAATGAGACTTCATATCGGGAGGAAATCAACAGTCTTGCAGAGCAGTGCACAGAGAACAACCTACTGCTCAACTTCAGCAAAACCAACGAGCTGATCGTTGACTTTAGGAAAAAGGAGGCAAAGACACACCCCTGTCTACATCAGAGGAGCTGAGGTGGAGCAGGTGAACAGTTTTAGGTTCCTGGGAATCAGCATCACAGAGAACCTGACATGGTCCTCTCACATCTCCACCCTGGTCAGGCAAAATTCCCTTGCCAAGTTCTTGTTAACTTTTACAGATGATCCATAGAAAGCATCCTGACTGGAAACATCACAAACTGGCATGCGATGTGCACGACCAGGACCAGAGGGCTCTGCAGCGGGGGATTAACACTAGTCAGAAGAACCTACCGAGCATCAGTGATATTGGTGAGGTGTCTGCAGAGTCCAAAAGATACTAAGGACGGTGTTGACTTCAATCTACGTTGTTACCTAGTTGGTGAGATGCTGGAAAGGAAATAAATAATGTTAGGAGCCGTTTTTTTCACTGGATACATTCAATGTTTAGCCAAGCCAATCCAACGCAGGAGGCGTCGCCCCAAGCCCAGGTTGGGGGACGTGATAAAGTGAATCTTCTATCCAGTACAGGTGTTGCAGCCACTGGGCACAAGGCACTGGACACATCTGTTGCCCATCAGGAAACCAGGGGAGGTATTTATTTACCCAGCTGCCACACAGCCGGGTTTAGGCAGTTGGACCAAAGGACCAAGCAGGCAACACCATTCGGACCACCAAGCGGCTGACAGAAACCGGCATGGGGAAACCAACCTGGTCACCCTTACTACAGAGGTAACCCATAAAGGGTCTCACTGCTCTCCCTGCTCTACCCCACAGGCCAGTGGAACACCCCCGTCCCGACCTTTATGTTTCACATTCACTGTCTCCAGGTTTCCTATTTCATTGTGAATCGTATCGTAACACCAGTACCTGAAGCAACATGTCCACACCAATGCAGGGCTCTTTTTGGTCTGAACGCCCAGTAATTTGGATGTGGTATCAGACTGTTGTGGTGAAAAATATATTTAAACTGATGCTCCAATCCTCGCCCACTTGGATAATAACCAAAAGAATAAGTTCATGAATAGGAGTGGCCAAAATCTCCTTATCAGGGTGGCTGGGCACCCTCTTAGCCCCGGTAGTGACCTCAGCACATTATTCTGGGATTTGGTTTGAGAAGCGTATTTTTTCACCTTGTTATCCAGCAGCTACTTGTGCCTTGAGAAAGGTATTCTCGTGATCCCACCTATGTCGGCCTATCAGAAATGATTACATTTCAGCCCGAGGCAAAAACAACATTTAAATCCAAAATTTCCACAGACGGTCTGCACAGCGTACCTTACTACGGGATTCCCAGGAAGAGCTGTAAGACGTGGCTAGGGAAGCACATTTAGTATAGCTTGCTTAAACTGCTGCTTCCGCTACCCAGATCACTTTAAGCTGTGGAAAATTGATGGATGGCATTTCAGATGGATGTGAACAAGGAACCACTTTGTCTCTTTGACAGATGCTCTTTCAATAGGAGTTGAATATGATGGAAAAACAGACCCTCTTTAATTTTGATGATTGATTCCATTGCTGTTGTGCTTGCAAAATTTCCAGTGCAAAAGCAAATTATCATGGAGGACATAACAGCTCACAGAGTAAGTATTTATGAACTAACATAGAGCCAGATTCCTGGTAGATTCAGCGGAGAGGAAGGGTTTAAGATAATTAGATGACAAGTGTCGGTTATGTTATGTTATGAGACAGTCTGGCTGCTTACTTTCAGTAGGTGACTTCCATTTGTTGTAACGCCATTTGAAAAGCCAGCACTAAGAAAACAAGCCACAAAATTGAAATGATTTTGTTATTTTCCTCCCTGGCTAGAATTCAAGGTGAAGACACACCGCCAAGGAAAACACAAATGTTCGAAGACACAAATTGTGCAGTAAATCCTGAGAGCTAGGCCCATATTTACAGCCTAATGAGAGGCAAAAAAGGGAGTATTAGAGAGACGATGATGAAGTAATGAGAAAATGGTGATGAGTTTCATATGTCTGCCAGTACACGCAAGACAGAAGAAGAGGGACACAGTGCATGACAAAGACCATGCAGCAGCTTTTAAAAACCACATAATCACAAGGATGCTACATGGTAGTCTAAACACTAGGAGGACTGGTTTTCTAACTAATGGTCAGTGGAAGACCATGGTTAGATGAGATAATTATCCATTTATGCTACCAAAATAAGCTTGTTATCCACAGCAATTTGTGCATCAGTTTATGATATGCTACAGAGGCGAAGGTTTGCATACTTAAACTTGATTGCTTGAAAGTAAAATCCTGATACTCGTGGAAAAATCTTTATTATCATAAAAGTGACATACAGTATGCTTTACATGTTATACCGCATTCGAACAGACAATACGATGCAAGTTCAACCTGCGGTATTTGTCAATCCGAGTGGGTCAACACACCTTATCTGACCTAGCTTAGTGACCCTCTCTCCTACTTGCGCTGAACAAGACTGGCCTCCCAAGATAACGACACCATATGCATCATTAATTATATTAAATCTCCCAATTTTTCGACTTGGGAGTGTTCACGCATTATTCTGAGATGGTTACACGAATTGCTAGCCCTGTCACACCATTTCATTAGCCTAAATTAGCTTATTTTGTTGCGTTACCTCTTAACGCATTTTTTGCATACGGGGATTAATAAAGTATTTCTGATTTCTGATTCTGATTCTGGTTACGTACTTGTAGCAGTTCATTAGCAGGTGAAACCAGATACAAATGAACAGTGTATGACTCAATTACTTCAATCATTGTTAGGGTTAAAATTGGGTTCCCTTTCAAGGGAACTTCAACACTGCGTCAGCTGACGCTATGGGGAACGCCTCCAGCGTGACGGCCTCTGAATCTCTGTAACAACTTAGACCAATCTTGATTGGGTTCGACGTCAACACGTGACGCACGCCGGCGGAACCGGAGGTATAAAGGGAGCCGGCTTCACTGTTGTCGTCAGTCTTCTGATCTTCAGCAAGCGCTCTGGGTCTCTGAAAATGGCGAGTGTAAAGCGGTTTCGGCAGTGCGTGTATCCCTGCCCGCGCTATATCCCTGACGGCGACACCCACGATATGTGTGCGGCCTGTTTGGGAAGAGAGCATGCACTAGCAGCCCTCGAGGGGGCTGGCTGTGTGCATTGTGAGCGTTTCCCAGTTAGGAAGCCCCACCTCCTCGCCCGCGTCGGGATTTACCGTTCTTTCCGGACCTCCACACTGAGGTGTCGAGGTCCTGGTCCCGGCCGTATTCTACACGGCTTTCTAGCCCGACTGGTCGCCAGTATGCTTCGATCAGCGGGCGTAAAGAGAATGGTTATGGCAGCATGCCAGGTATTGAGGAGACGCTGGCGGCGTATTTATCGCCGGAGGCCGCGTCCTCCCTGAAAACCCAGACGTTGCCTACTAAGCCCTGCCGTACTACCTCTGCCTTAGTCGGCAAGGCTTACATGGCGGCAGGTAAGGCTGGTGCGTGCCTTCACACCATGGCGGTCTTGCAGGCGTACCAGGCCGATCTGCTTGACGACCTCGACGACGGGGGGCCCCTCGCATCCGAGGATGTGAAGGAGCTTCGCCGTGCGACAGATTTATCGCTCAGGGCCACGACGGATACGGCCCGAGCTATCGGGCGGTCCATGGCCCTGCTCGTGGCGACAGAGCGCCACTTGTGGCTAACTCTGTCGGGTATTAAGGAGAGGGAAAAAACCTTCCTTTTAGATGCCCCGCTTTCACCCGGTGGTCTCTTCGGGGAAGCGGTCGGCTCAGTTGTCGAGCGCTTCAGGGAAGCGCGCCAACAGGCTGCGGCCTTCCAGCGATTTATCCCTCGTCGAAAGAGGTCGCGGGCCGGAGCTGAGGGTGGACCACCTCAGCCTTCGACGTCTCGCAGCCCGACAGGCTTCCAAAAAGAGGCCCTGACTTGAGCGTCGGGCCTCTGAGGGCGCCCCCCACCTGGGTCGAGCACATAGATGTCTCCCCATCGGGCCCTCAGGAACTCAGCCGCTTCACCCCGCCGTCGGCGACGCTTCGGGGCGTGGCCAGTTCCATGCAACCACTGCCTTTAGACCTGCACGGCTGTGCAGCAGTCAGGCCAGAGTTGCATCCTCTACAGAGGCCTGTAGACGTTAATTTCCGGTTAACTCCCGCCGCTACAGCGCTTCGGGATACCGTAGCTCTCACATCGCAGATGGGAGGGGCGGTCAGGCATGTGCATGCCTATCCTTGGGGATTTCCCGCCGCTACAGCGCTTCGGGTAACCGAGGCCGCCACTCCGGGTCTCCCAGGCACCAGTCTCGAGCGGTTGGTCCCCCTGAGGAATTTTCTGCCCGCTTGGGAAGCGTTGCCCGGCGCGTCGCACTGGGTTTTGCGCACCGTCCAACAAGGCTACACGCTTCAGTTTTGGTCTCGACCCCCGGGATTCCGAGGAATCCTGGAAACAAGGGTCAACCAAGTACAAGCACAAGTGATGGAGCAAGAAATTCACTCTCTCCTGTACAAAGGGGCCATAGAACAGATCCCCGAAAGCGAGATGTTTACCGGGTTCTACAGCCGGTACTTTATAGTTCCAAAGAGAGACGGTGGTCTGCGCCCCATTTTGGATCTTCGTCGCCTGAACCGGCCTCTGAGGAGGCTTCTGTTCCGGATGTTAACGATCCCTATGATTGTGAGTCAAATTCAGTCCGAGGACTGGTTTGTCACGATCGAGCTAAAGGATGCGTACTTCCATGTCTCTGTCATTCCGGGACACCGGAAGTTCCTGCGGTTCGCTTTCGAGGGCAAAGCTTACCAGTATCGGGTGCTTCCTTTCGGCCTAGCACTCTCCCCCCGCACCTTTACGAAATGCATGGATTCCGCCCTGGCTCCTCTCAGACTCCAGGGGATCCGCATCCTCAATTATTTGGACGACTGGTTGATTCTAGCCCAGTCTCGTCTACTCGCGGTACAGCATCGAGATGTTGTACTTGCGCACTTGAGGTGCTTGGGGTTGAGGCTCAACGCGACCAAGAGCACGCTCACTCTGACACAAAGGATTACGTTCCTAGGAGTAGTGTGGGACTCAGTTACGTTGCGGGCACAACTGTCTCCCGCACGCATCGAGTCAATCCTGACTATGGTACTCAGGGTGCAGCTAGGCCGACACCTCACTGCAAGTCAGTTTCAGAGACTGTTGGGCCTCATGGCTGCAGCATCCACCGTAATTCCGCTTGGATTGCTGCACATGAGGCGACTGCAGTGGTGGCTCAGGGACGCCGGATTTTCCCAGAGGGGCAATCCTTTTCGCCTGATCAAGGTTACGCACAGATGCATGCGTGCCTTAGACAGGTGGAGACAACGGGCGTTCCTGACCCAGGGCCCAGTGCTGGGCATGGTGTACCACCGTCGCACACTCTCGACGGACGCCTCCAGCACCGGATGGGGCGCGGTTCTGGAAGGCCGCACAGCCCGAGGTCTGTGGTTAACCTCGCATCTAGGGCACATAAATTGCCTAGAGATGCGAGCGGTCTTGTTGGCCTTACAGCACTTTCTCCCAGACCTCAGGAATCACCACGTGCTTGTCAGTTCCGACAACATGGCAGTGGTTTCCTACATAAATCGTCAAGGCGGTCTGAGGTCGCGCCCTCTGTGCAGACTGGCGCACCAGATCCTCTTGTGGTCCCAGGGGAAGTTGCCCTCTCTCAGAGCACTCTTCATACCTGGGTACCTCAATGTGGGAGCAGACATCCTGTCGAGGCAGGGGCCGAGGCCCGGGGAATGGAGACTGCACCCCGAGACGGTGCAGATGATATGGAGGCTATGCGGCAGAGCACAAGTGGACCTATTCGCGTCCCCGGACAACGCTCACTGCCCCCTCTGGTTCTCCCTTGTGTATCCAGCACCCCTGGGGCTGGATGCCATGGCACAGCCGTGGCCGAGGCTGCGGCTGTACGCTTTCCCCCCGATTGCTCTGCTCCCGGGGGTTCTAGAGAAAGTTTGCCTAACGGGGGCCCAGCTGTTGCTCGTGGCCCCGTTCTGGCCTGCCAGAATCTGGTTCTCGGGCCTGGTAGCCCTCCTGGACGGCCCCCCACGGGAGATTCCCGTCAGGAGGGACCTGCTGTCGCAGGGCTGAGGCGAAATCTTCCATCCCCACCCAGGGAAATTGAAGCTTTGGGTTTGGCCCCTGAGGGGGACCACCTCCGAGCTGCCGGTCTCTCTACCGAGGTAGTTGAGACCATTCTACACTCTAGAGCCCCCTCCACGAGGAAACTGTATGCGGGCAAGTGGAAAGTTTTCACTAAATGGTGCCTGGAGCGCCATCTTGACCCAGTTCACTGCCAGATGGCTTCAGTACTGGAGTTCCTCCAAAGCCGGTTTTCGGCTGGACTCTCCCCCGCTACACTTAAGGTGTATGTGGCTGCGATTACGGCATTCCACAGTTTGGTGGATGGCTGCTCGCTTGGGAAGCACCGCTTTGTTACCAGTTTCCTTCGTGGCACCTTGAGGATGAGGCCTCTGGTTCGAGTCAGATTCCCTCCATGGGATCTGACAGTGGTGCTGGATGGATTGACCACAGCACCGTTCGAGTCACTGGACGATGCATCGGACAGGTGTCTGGCCTTAAAGATGGCATTTTTGCTGGCCATGACCTCTCTCAAGAGAGTTGGAGATCTACAGTCCCTGTCGGTGGCTCCTGCTAACCTGGAGATCGTTCCAGGCGCAGTTAGAGCCACCCTGCATCCTAGGCCGGGGTATGTACCTAAAGTACCCACTGAGGTGGCCCGGCCAGTAGTCCTGCAGGCGTTCCATCCTCCTTCAGTATCGGCGGAACAGGAAGGTGAAAGGCTGCAACTGCTTTGTCCAGTCAGAGCCCTGGAGGTTTATGTCCGGAGGACATCCCAGTGGCACAAATCGGACCAATTGCTGGTATGCTTCGGGCCCCCTCGTAAGGGCTGCCCGGCTACCAAACACACTATTAGCAGGTGGATAGTTGAGGCTATCGCTTTGGCTTACGAGGTGCGCGGTTTGCCTTCACCTCTGTTGATCAAAGCCCACTCCACACGGAGTATGGCATCCTCCAGAGCTTGGTGGTCGGAAACCCCCCCGCTCCGATATATGCGATGCTGCGGGATGGTCCTCGCCTCACACTTTTGTGAGATTTTACAGCCTAGACCGCTTACATAATCCGGGATCTGTGGCTCTCTTGTCTTGAAGTGTGCCCTGCTGGCTTCACACTCGTGACAGGCATCCCTTCAGCATGGCGGAGTTGGTACTGCGTTCCCCATAGCGTCAGCTGACGCAGCGTTGAAGTTCCCTTGAAAGGAAACGTACCAGGTTACGTAGGTAACCATGGTTCCCTGATAGGGAACGAGACGCTGCGTCTCGCTGCCATACTTCCGGCATGCCTGTGAGCGGCTTGCTTCAGTCGATCAGAAGGCTGACGACAACAGTGAAGCCGGCTCCCTTTATACCTCTGGTTCTGCCAGCGTGCGTCACGTGTTGACGTCGAACCCAATCAAGATTGGTCTAAGTTGTTACAGAGATTCAGAGGCCGTCACGCTGGAGGCGTTCCCCATAGCGTCAGCTGACGCAGCGTCTCGTTCCCTATCAGGGAACCATGGTTACCTACGTAACCTGGTACGTTTTATTTCGTTGAAACTGCCAGCTATAGTGGCTTTCGGCCTTTTTTGTTTGTTAACAACATAGTGGTTGTTGTCTCCCAAGTGGGAGGTATTGTAGCTGTCATAAATGCCTAATATTTTTTATTCAAAAATACACCTTGGAGGTTTTTTCACCCTTGGCTGCTCATAATTACAGCATAAATACAACCTAGTGTATGTTTATGTTTAACTGAAAAGGATGTTTGGTTCCATGTGAATTCTGACTTGTCTATCAGGAAAAAAGGAGCAGGAGGTTGGGGTGGATAGATGGG
This sequence comes from Coreoperca whiteheadi, assembly GCA_011952105.1. Classification (NCBI taxonomy): domain Eukaryota; kingdom Metazoa; phylum Chordata; class Actinopteri; order Centrarchiformes; family Sinipercidae; genus Coreoperca; species Coreoperca whiteheadi. The sequence continues at coordinate 2,799,256 of CM022475.1, read as the reverse complement.
TCGACAAAGCATGGCATTTTAACATGGGAGACCGCAGTTTGTTTCCGATTTCCTACCAGTAGCTTTCTTTTGACAACAACGACAGTTTTACCTGAACATTAACCAGGAGCTACCTATTGTTTTTCTGTTGAGTAATTATTTAAAGTGGAAGATCAGAAAATGGTCAGATCTTTTGTCTCCTATAGACAGATTTAGTGCAGGTTGCAGATCTACATCGGCAAGAAAACTTATGTGAACCTTTTGGAATTTCATGGTCTGAATAAATTTGTCATAAAATATGATCTGATCTTCATTTAAGTCAAGGGGATTGACATACATAATGTGTCTCAAAATAATTACACAAAAAAATTCATGTCTTCATTGAACACACTCATTCAACATTCAAAATGGCAGTGGAAAAAGTAAGTGAACCCTTAGAATTAATAACCGGTTGACCCCCCCTGGGCAGCAATGACCTCAACCAGGCGCTTCTTGTAGCTGTGGATCAGACCTGCACATGGTTGAGGAGTAATTTTGTGCAAAAGAGCACATTGACACTCCACATGGTACTGGAAAACTGTTTTATGGACTGATGACACTAAGATTGAACTATTTGGAAAAAACACAATACATCTGGCGTAGAAAGGGCACTGCATGTCATCATGAAAACATCATCCCAACTGTAAAGTATGGTGGAGGAAACATCATGGTTTGGGCCTCCTTTGCTGCATCAGGGCCTGGCCAGCTTGCACTCACTGAGGGGAAGACAAATTCCCACGTATATCAGACAACTCTTCAGGATAATGTGATGATGTCTGTACGTCAGCTGAAACTGTGCAGAAGGTGAGTGATGCAACAGGACAACGACCCAAAACACCCGCGCAAGTCCCCAACAGACTGGCTTCAGAAAAACTAAATCCTCCTTTTGGGGTGGCCAAGTCAGAGCCCAGACCTCAACCCATTAGAGATGCTATGGATTAACTTGAAGTGGGCCGTACACATGAGACGTCCAAAGAATATGACCGAGCTAAAGCAGTTCTGCCAGGAAGAATGGGATAAAATTCCTCCTCAACGATGTCCAGGTCTGATCCACAGCTAAAGGAAGCACCTGGCTGAGGTTATTGCTGCCCGGGGGGGGTCAACCAGTTATTAATTCTAAGGCTTCACTTACTTCACTTCCACTGCCATTCTGAATGTTGAATGAGCGTGTTCAATAAAGATCAGAATTTTTTTTGTGTGATTATTTTTAGACACATTCTGTTTGTACCCTTGACTTAGATGAAGATCAGATCACGTTTTATGACAAATCTATTCAGAAAACCATGAAATTCCAACAGGTTCACATACTTTTTCTTGCCATTGTAAATGGGTCAACAGTCCCTTTTAGAATCAACTTCAATGATATAGTACACAAGGAATTTGTTTTCGATAGCTCTCAATATACTTACACAGTGAGGTTGCAGACACCTTTATTACTCCTCAGAGACCAAAAAACAAAACCTTTGCTCACTGACTGTATCTCGTAACTCTCACTGCACCGAAGTGCTAAATATAAATTGTTCATCTTCAAAAAAAAAAGTTCTAAAATCCCAAATTGTCTTTTTTATAAACACATATATAGATCTACATTTGTATACAGATTAAACAAAGGAGATACAAGGAATAAGTGAGCTTTAGAGAACTTTGGACAGAGCAAGGCTAGGTGTTTCCCGGAGCTTTATGCTAAGCTAGGCTAACCATGTCCTGACTTCATCTCCTTACTTAATGCACACTAGGCTTGTGCCAATTGGCGATCGGATCCTTTATCGTCAATTGGAGCGATTGGTTGTATTTGTGCTTAGAATGTAACTGCTGTGAAACAATCAGAAAATAAAAGTTGACTTTCTCTGAGTCACTGGCTTTCTCGCTACCGGTGCTCCCTCTCCTTATTCACTCAAAAGGTCGCTCGACTGCAGCCGTCTCTCTCTCTCTCTCTCTCTCACCCTCTCAAACAAATGAACACAAACCCCAGGGAGCTTCTTCGTGTCACTACTTTTCAGCATAGACTGGAAGCCAGACACAAAAGTCAAACCTGGGTATACGAAATAAACCAAGCGAGGACACAACTGGCAGAGACCAGCAACTGGTCCATGAACTCCGCCTGATAGTATCTGGTTTTAGTAATAGTTCAGGCTGACTGTGGAGCAGTTTGACTGGTCTGATCGGCGGATTGGCCACCGCAGCATGACATTGGGTTATCTTTTTTCAAAAGTTGATTCTGTTTCAACATTTCCAATGCAGGTTGCTGTATTTCTTTTCCACTTTCAGGAAAAAAAAGAAAAAGTATTTGCCTTCATGTTAAACTATTCCTTTAAAGACCTTGACACATTTTTGTGTGCGTGCGCAGAGGGGGAGTGAACCACACACTGGGACTGTGTGATGGAGGAGAGTGAAGCCTTGTTCAGGCTCAGCTCAGCTTTCCATTCAACCTCTTGATATAGATGTGGAGCTGCTATTTACTCAGGGATTCCACTGCATAGATTCTTGTGTGGCAGCGGGGGACACATCCACATGCACACACTCCCAATCATACAGCTATATATAACCATTGTAAATCTACCAACACACACACACACACACACACACACACACAAGGTGAAAATACCATAGCTTCACAGCTGTATCCAACACAGATGAGGCTGTGGCTTGGTGGCAGAGTGGTCGCCTGCCAATTGGAAGGTTGGCGGTTTGATCTCCCAGCCATGCGTCCAAGTATCCTTGAGCAAGATACTGAACCCCAAAAAATGCTCCCGAAGCTGCGCCTTTGGTTTGTGATTGTTCTCATATGTAAAGTCGCTTTGGATAAAAGCGTCTGCTAAATGTCACAGATGTTTTCCTGCTTTTTGTTTTTTTCAGCTCGTTATTACACAGACAGTTGCGCACACACACACACAGTTCACCTTTACCATGAACTAAAGTCACATAGTCCCTCCAGTGTGTCCTAGGTCTTCCCCGGGGCCTCCTCCCGGTTGAACATGCCCGGAACACCTCCCCAGGGAGGCGTCCAGGAGGCATCCGGAAAACAGATGCCCGAGCCACCTCAGCTGACTCCTCTCGATGTGGAGGAGCAGCGGCTCTACTCTGAGCTCCTCCCGAGTGACCGAGCTCCTCACCCTCTCTCTAAGGGAGCGCCCAGCCACCCTGCGGAGGAGACTCATTTCGGCCGCCTGTATCCGGGATCTTGTCCTTTCGGTCATGGCCCAAAGCGCATCACCATAGGTGAGAGGATACACCGATCCGCCTGTCAATCTCCCGTTCCATCCTTCCCTCACTCGTGAACAAGACCCCAAGATTCCAGAATGTTCTGTGATTGGACCAATTTTATTTACCTTATATATGCTTCCTTTGGGCAATATTATTAGGAAACACTCAAAGTTTCATTGTTATGCGGATGATACACAATTATATTTATCAATTAAGCAGGATGAAACTGATCAGATATTTAAACTTCAATCATGCCTTAAGGACATAAAAACCTAGATGACCTGCAATTTTCTGATGTTAAACTCAGACAAAACTGAAGTTATTGTCCTTGGCCCCGAACACCTCCAAGACACGCAGATATATATCAGCAGATATAGTTACTCTAGATGGCATTGCCCTGGCCTCCAGCACCTCTGTGAGGAACCTCGGAGTTATCTTTGATCAGGATTTATCCTTAAACTCCCACATGAAGCAAACTTCTAGGACTGCCCTTTTTCACCTACATAACATTGAAAAAATCAGGCCCTTCCTGTCTCGAAAGGTCCCTTAAGAGTCTCCAGTTGATCCAGAATGCTGCAGCACGTGTACTGACAAGAGAAAAGAGATCACATTTTTCTTCAATATTAGATTCTCTCCACTGGCTCCCTGTAATATCCAGAATAGAATTTAAAATCCACCTCCTCAACTACAAAGCTCTTAATGGTCAGGCACCGTCGTATCGTAAAGAGCTCACAGTACCTTATTATTATTATTATAAAGTATTTCTGATTACCCCACTAGAACACTGCACTCTTAGAATGCAGGGTTACTTGTGGTTCCTAGAGTCTCCAAAAGTAGAATGGGAGCCAGAGCCTTTAGCTATCAAGCTCCTCTCCTGTGGAATCAGATCCCAGTTCGGGTTCAGGAGGCAGACACCATCTCCATATTTAAGAGTAGGCTAAAGACTTTCCTCTTTGAGCTTATAGTAAGGGCTGGCTCAGGTGAACCTGAACCATCCCTTAGTTATGCTGCTATTGTTGTATGTGAGATGCGTGGAAGGGAAGGAGGACCCAAAATGCAGACAGCTTTCGTAGAGCAGGTGAGGGTTTATTAATGTCCCAACAGATAACATACAAGGAACTAGACCGTGACAGTCCAAAACCCCAAGAGCGAGGCAAAGGTCGAAAAAAACCACCAATCCTGAGCCAAAGTAAGGGAAACCATCTGGAAATCCAGTACAGAAGGGATAACACGCAGGGAAAATACAGCAGGGAGATACAACAATGATCCAGCACTAGGACAGGGAATCACACAAACTAAATACACTTAGGGGAGGTGAAGACAACGAGGCACAGGTGCAGGACAAACACAGGTGAAAACAATCAGGGAATCAGGGGCAGGAAGTAAACTGGACAGGCAGAGGGGAACAGACAGATAGCAAAATAAAACAGGAAGTCTAAGAACAAAACTAAAACACAGACTAAACAGACAATTTCACAATAACTCAAAACCATGAACATACAAAACTGTAATTATAAAGACAAAGAAACAACAATAATCAAAACCATGCCACCAAATCCCAAAACACCCTATACAACCCAAAACCATAACAGATATAGGCCTAGACTGCCGGGGGACTTCACATGATGCACCTTTCTCTTCAACTCTCCATCTGTATGCATTCTCTTCCCATAAATGCATGCTACTAACTCGACTTCTTCTCTCTCCCGCAGTTCTGTGCTTTCTCGTCCCTCTCTTCTTTCTTACTGTCACTTTCAGCAGGTATTTCTGCCTCCAGAGACACAGAATCTGGATCTGTGACTATGGAGACCAGCTGGGGCAGTGCTGCTGTGTCTATGGTGCAGGGGACGAGTGGCTCGGCTCCTGCTCATTGGGCTCCACCTGAGCTGCTCGGTTGTTCGTCTGGACCCATCATTTTCTCTTATGTTTTACATCCCACTCTTTTCATCATAACTATATATACTACAATTTCACCGTTGTCATCATAATTGAATGTACTATGATTTTCTGCTATGAATCTATTCTGTACATACGACATCTATTTCCTGTCTGTCCGTCCTGGGAGAGGGATCCCTCCTCTGGTTTTTTGGGTAGTTTTTGGGTAGTTTTTCCTTTGTCGAATTGAGGGTCTAAGGACAGAGGGTGTCATATGTTATAGATTGTAAAGCCCTTTGAGACAAAATTTTGATTTATGATATTGTGCTATATAAATACATTTGAATTGAATTGAATTAAATTAAATATATATTTTTGGGGTATCAGAAAATGGTTTGAGTTCCGGGGCTGAAAAAGCATGTTACAAGTGAGACTCAGCGGATGAGTTCATTCATGTGGGTAATTTTAACTGAACTTTGTTTGAAGGACTGCATTCCCTTTTTATCCCACAATCCCTGAGACAGTGAACACATCATTGACATCTGTTTGACATGTGACCCGGAAGTCACCAAGTCCATAAAGCAGATCAGAAACTCTGGCCCCTCTCTCTTCTCCCCGCTCTCCCTCCCAAGAGGACGGCCCGCCGTCTCTCTCTCTCCCCGCACTCATCCTGGGAGGTGCACAACGCCGTCCCTCTCTCCCTTCCTTCAAAACTGAACTCTCACTTATAGGCGAGATCCAGCATAAGATTATTGCAACAAGTTTAGCAGCAAGTCGGCCAAATAAACTTTAAGAAGCAACTGAGCCAGTTAACACCAAGCTAACTCAACGGAGAATGACTGACAACAGGCATTTACCGACAACAGGTCTTTCATGCCTGCGCACCGACATCACAACAGCTGTTTCCCCACCAGAACCACAATTCTTCCCCCGTCTGGCCCGGACATACAGTGTCCCAAAGCAACCTCTCCGTCCCCAAAGGACTGGTAACAACCACTGGGAATAGCATGTTGGCTAAACACAGTGCTTAGCGTAGTACATAGTTAACTTTGCATACGTGATGTTACTGATGTGATTTCATTTCAAGTCCAGATTTATCATTCTGTGATTCTATTCAGTCTGTTAGTTAATCTGGTAGCTGTTGCTAAATTGATGTTAGTTATTGATGCTACACACAGGGTCTTGCATGCTAACTAACTCCTTTTACTTACAACTTACATATGAGGAAGACAATGGAAGCAATATAACAACACAAGGTAACAACAAGCATAAGTGCATCAAAAAACGAGTCTGATTAAAGCCCAGCACAGTATACAAAGCTAAGGATAGGAAGGGTTTTTTTTGTTTTTTTTTTGAGCAGAGGTAGAAAGGAAGAAGAGTTAGTGATTGTCAGTTAGGTGTTGACGGAAGAGATGCGTTTTCAAGTGCTTTTTAAAGGTGGCTACAGAATCTGCTGATCTTGTAGAGGCAGGCAGATCATTCCACCAATGTGGAACGGATCCAGAGAAGGTGCGCGAGAGCGATATTATTCCTTTTTGGAATGGTACCACCAGACACTGTTCGTTTGCAGAGCGCAGGGACCTGGCAGGAGCATAGGTCTGTATGAACAAGCAAAGATATGATGGTGCAGAGACAGTGGTGGTCTTGTAAGCCAAGAGCATCGCTTTGTACTTGATGCAGGCGACAACGGTGAGCCAGTGTGACCTAATGAAGAGAGGGGTTAGGTGCGCTCTCTTTGTTTCATTGAAGACCACTCTTTCGGCCGCGTTCTGGATCATCTGCAGAGGTTTGGTTGTGCAAGCAGGGAGTCCAGCCAGCAGTGCATTGCAGTAGTACAGTTTGGACAGGACAAGAGCCTGGACTAGGACTTGTGTAGACTGCTCCGATAGGAAAGGTCAGATTTTCCTGATGTTGTAGAGGATGAATCTGCAGGACCGGGTGGTGCTGGCGACATGGCTTTTGAAGTTTAGCTGATCATCAATTACCACCCCCAAGTTTTTGACCGTGCTGGACGGAGTAACGGTCGTTGAGCCTAGTTGAATGGAGAGGTCGTGGTGAATTTTTGGGTTGGCCGGTATCACAAGTAGTTCCGTTTTGTCCAGGTTCAGCTGCAGGTGATGGTCCTTCGTCCAAAGTGCGATGTCACTCAGGCATGCCGAGATGCGAGCAGAAACAGTTGAATCGTCAGGTTGAAACGACAAGTGGAGCTGCGTGTCATCCGCATAGCAGTGATAGGAAAAGCCATGCTTCTGAATGAACGAGCCGAGGGATGTCATGTAGATGGAGAAGAGTAGGGGACCAAGCACCGAGCCCTGCGGCACCCCTGTATTGAGATGTTGGGTCTCAGAGACCTTGTCTCTCCAGGATACTCTGAACGACCAACCCGAGAGGTACGATTTGAACCATTGCAACGCCATTCCAGAGACACCCATAGCACTGAAAGAGGACAGGAGGATGTGGTGATTAACTGTTTCAAAGGCAGCAGACAGGTCCATTAAGATGAGTACAGATGACTTGGATGTTGCCTTTGCCAGTCTCAGGGCAACTGAGAGCAGTGCGGTCTCCTTGGAATTGCCGCTCTTGAAACCAGACTGGTTGCGGTCCAGGAGATTTTTCTGTGTGAGCAAGGAAGAGAGCTGGTTGAACACATCTCGCTCCAGAGCTTGGGCAATTAAGGGATGGAGGGAAACCGGTCTGTAGTTTTCTAATAGTGTCAGATGGAGAATGGCTTTCTTCAGTAGCGGGCTGATGCGGGATTCTTTGAAAGCAATGAGGGGAACGACCCAGTGGTGAGAGATGAGTTGATGATGTGGGTCAGAGCAGGGACCACAGATGGCGAGATGGCCTGAAGGAAATGGGTGGGGTTGGGATCCAGCGGACAGGTGGTAGGGTGGTTAGAATGAATGACCTTGGAAACGTCAGCTTCAGATTGACGAGAGAAAGAGGGAAGCAGACACGTATCTGGGATGCATGCGAGGTCGACAAGTGGCTGTGCAGAGAATTGACTGCTGATGGCGGATGTTTTCTTTACAAAGAAAGACGCAAAGTTGTCACCTGTTAAATCCGATGAAGGTGGGGGAGCAGGCGGAGAAAAGAGAGCAGCGAAGGTTTTAAAGAGAGTGCACGAGTCAGGTGAGTTGTTGATCTTCGAGCGGTAGTAGTCTGTTTTTGCAGTGGTGACATCAGCTGAGAAATTAGAGAGGAGAGACTGGTAGAGACAGAGGTCAGCGGGATCTTTTGATTTACGCCATTTTCTCTCAGCTGACCGGAGGCTGGCGCGATGCTCGCGTAGAACATCAGATAACCAGGGGGCAGACGAGGATGTGTGGGCTGGTCTAGATGTGAGAGGGCAGAAGTTGTCCAAGCAGGATGTGAGAGTGGAACACAAAGTGTCAGTGGCACTGTCAGTGTTCAAGAGAGAGAGCTACTCAAAGGGTTGCAGGTTGCATCGGAAAGTCAAAAGTGACCAGCGGTAGAACACTTGCAGCGTCTGGAGGAGTCAGGTCGAGGTCGAGAGTGACGAAGAAATGGTCTTACGTGTGCAGTGGGGTGACCTGAGCGTGATGAGTGGAGAAGTACCGTGTGCAGATAAGATCTAGTTGATTACCAGATTTGTGGGTTGCTGATGTGGAAACCCACTCGAGGTGAAATGATGCAGGTAGGTTGTTGAAGTCCGCACCCTGTGGCTTTCCGAGGTGGATGTTGAAGTCCCCAAGTACCACCAGAGGAGTGCCATCTTAATGGAATGATGAAACACATTATATAATAGCAGTAGGAAAAATGCAAGACAAAATTAATAGCAATAAGGGATCAAAAGAAGGGCGAACAATTAGTCCAAGAAAGTGCAATAGTCAAGTGCCCTGTGGTTGAGTCCCTGCTCGGTGGAGTCATGTGCAGGTAGAGTCGATGGTCTTTACTCTCTTCGGTCTTCACAAGATGAGGGCTGCCGCGATCACTGCCGCGGTGATTATACACACTTAAATACCCATCTAATTTCAGCGATTGAATACAGCAGGCCACGCCTCCCGTAACCCGGAAACAACCATGAGACCAATCGATACTAAAACATCACCAAAAACGCTGGTGAACCCGCGTTCTCTAACAAAAATAACACTGCACTAAACTTTAAAAAGAAACGTATCAAACACACTTACAGTTCTTGTAGGCTTCAGCTGCTAAATTGCTTCTCCTCCTTCACGACACGGAGGCTAATGTAACCGTAGCCTCAGACACTCTTATCTTTTTATGGCCTCCCCGCCATTTTGATTTAGCGTTCTTTGTTTTATCCACTTTACATCTAAGCAGCCATTTTGGACACACACACACACACACACACACACCCTTTGTCTGTAGTTAGTGTATTTAGTTAGTCTTCATAGTGTGTTTTTGCTTTGCTTACCTTTGTAAATAAATGCTTGTGTTTAATTCTGCTGGTCGCTTTAATGTCTCACCAGAGTGAATCATTTGATGACCTCTTCTATGTTTGAAGTCCAAACCCTTCACCTACTAGCTATTAATGCTAATTTAGGATTCAAATTATTAACTTAATGATTGATCCAAATTGATGGTTTAGTGCATTTTATGAAACTCAAACAATTAATTGGCTATCATTTCCTTTATAAAAGGTGGTGCCCCGAGGTCTTCATTAATTTAAAGCATTATTTATGATTGTCTTTGATAATGCTGAGAGCCAAATCTAACTGACTGCACCAACCTAAACTTGGTCCCCCTTTATTCATGGTAAACCCCATCAATTGGTGCTGCCATGTGAGGCGTATTAATGTTAAATCACAACACAAGTAACATTGCTAACACTGTGCTACATTACAGAGACATACAAAACCTTAACAATGAGCCTTTAAACTATAAATTTTACAAGGGGCACAAAGCGAGCAGCCTGTAACATAATGATTCTGAATGTGTCGGAACAGCCAGCAAGGAGACAGAACATTTTGTTAATTCATTTCAACACATCACACAAGTGTCGTTTAAAACATGGGAATAAACAACTTCCAACTTCACAAAAAGAAATACGTATCTATACGATGGATGGTGTATAACGTTACTAACAGATGAACTCGCCCCTCTGCCGCGTCACGCCTCTCCTGCAGCCAGACTTTGTTTTAAACGAACACCAACAGTCCCCCATTACTCCGAGCTGCCAGTCTGGGCAGAGTTTGCTAATTCACCTTATGCTGCCACGCCCATTTTCTCTCTTCCGGTTTGAACACTTTTGTATTTCTTCTTCCAGTTTAGCGCTATCATTGTTTGCTAGCTAATAGGGTTGTCAACAATGGTTGAAATTTGGAAACATTGAGCAGCTACACTGCGGCGATTGGATGGTTTTACAGTCCCACATCCATTGGGCATCAATGACTGGGAGGACGACATGCGAAAATGGCTTGAAATCATTTAAGAGGACATTTTTAATTATTTTGTAGTGTCTCTTGGTGTAGATGGATCCGCGATGAAGAACTACAAAAGTATCAAATCTTATCAGTACCTCCAGAGTGGTAAGGTAGGTGTAAGTCCTACACCACGAAGATGAAAGTGAAATGGTATTTTTGAAAGCTGATGTGCAGCTGGGACAATCAAGCTCTTCATGTCACACAGCATGGGTCCCGGTCAGTAGCCTTGGTACGGGGGAGACAGGTGGCTGTTCCTGCATCGCTGGTCAGGGGAGGTCATGTAGCCATGCCTCCTCAATTTTATGGAAGGTTGGTAAGCTGTTTTATCTCTCTACTACTTAGTTTTTTAAACTATGATCATGCACTTTTTTGTTGTACTGCACATGAGTCTTCTGTCTGAATAAACAATCTTAGCTAGCTAGACTGGAAAACCTCTGACTGTAAGTCATAAATGGAAGATTAGCTAGTCATAACTCTGAGCTACATTTGAACTACATTAAGCAATAATACGCACATTTTATACAGTAAAATGACCCCTTGGAATGTGAGAATCATCACTCGAGGTCTCTTTCCACCATACAATTTACATCCAGCCTGTTGTTGTTGACTGGTTCTGTTTCATAAAAACATAGTGTCCATTTATTTGAATATCAACAGTATTAGCATTTTTTACATGTTATATGCATTTGCAAATCAACAGAACTGATGCAATGGGAAAAATGGAAAAACTGTATGTAATGTGTCTAGTCTAATCTCGAGCTGGGGAAGGTAAGTATATATTATAAAGGTAAGTTCACAATATTTCTAATCAGCATGCATAATTATATATATAGAGGAAGATATTTAACCGGCCTGTAATCGAGCTGCCCATTATACATGGTTGCGAATTGCTTATGTGTTTATAACCTATCACCAAATAAAGGTAAGTCTATGATGTGATAAAGTGTTAGTCTACAGAGCAAACCCGGCAAAAAATTACCTAAATCATATAGCCTAAATAAAAATGTTTGTTCATCTGGAGATTAAATTAAATCTATCTATTGTTCTTGATTTCATTTATTATTATTTTGAATTTTTTTTGTTTAAAATTGTATCCGAAGCTCTCTGTTTGATAGGTTCAAAATGCTGTGTCCAGTGGGCTTACAGGTGTAGCCTGTACTGATGAGCAGCGGTGCTGGAATGCAGGCACTCAATGGAACCTCACCCCCAAGCGGCTCAGGGACATCAGCTTTGAATATCACAAAGCCACCCACATGTACCAGCCGCCACCGGTAGCACCTGACATTGCTAATTTACCTCCCACCCCTAAATATGATTCCTAGCTAAAGTTGAAAGAGAGCCTCAGTCACTTCAGGCTTCCAGTGGGAAGCGTACCACTTCCCACTGTACCGGCTGAACAACCAACCCAGGTAGCACCCGCAGCTACATGGAGAACATGATGGTACAAACTGGCCAAAATGCAGCTTGTTTTATGGTGCCTTTGTGGAGCTTGATCTGAGAAAGTCTGCAGCACTGGAACAGGTCACCATGGAGCAGAGTTCCTCTCATCTTTGGCATGATTCCAGGAAGATCCGAATCACTGCTAGCTCTGCCAAGAAGGTCCCAGTCAGAGCTGAGCCCACTAGGTTTCTTTCTGAGCACCTTTACCCCAGGTTCCATGGTAATTCAGCCACACTCCATGGGAAAGAGAGTGAGGCTGTGGCCTGCCAGTGGTTAGAGGGCTGTGGATACTCCACACAGCACAAAGGCACTGTTGTCAGTGTTGAAGAGCCCTGGTTATCTGCAAGCCCTGATGGACTACTGAATTCAAAGGAATTGTTGGAAATTAAGTGTCCTCTGCTGGGAAGAAGTGTCTGCCTGGAGGACCTCTTCACAAGCAGGAGTTATGATGTGAAGATGGTAAATAGGTCGCCACTGCTTCTACCACATGGGCCACGGGGCTACTTCTTGCAGGTACAGCTTGGCATGTTTTGCACTGGCCTGAGAGCTTGCAAGCTTCTCATCTGGGCTCACTCTCAACAACTTCTCATGGGTGTGCCCTATGATGAGTACTGTTGTTCAGAAACGGTTTCAAGATTGAAATCATTCTACTTCAAACACATGCTTCCACATATTGTCGATGAGATCCAGGCAGGCAGGCTAACACTCAGCTGCAGGTATAAACAGTTGTGTGACAAGTAAACCAAGGAAGGCCATGCCAAGCCATGCCATCTCAAGACAAAGAAGACCACTAGCCAGTGTTTTTAAATCGGGAGTTGTGTAAAAATGATGATCTGGCATATGTGTCAACTGGTTTTTATATTTAGAGACACGGCCAAATTGTAAACAGTGTTAAGATGTGATGTGTACCATATTTATTATATTTATATTTGACTTGCATGTTTGTTCTAAGAAATAGTGATAGTTATTTAATGAACTTGATTTGTAATTTTATTGTATAAAATGATTACTTGCTGGCGCCAATAACAAAAAAACAATCAATCGTAGTAAAAGACAATCTGGCGTTCAAAAAAGGAAAGAGAGAAAAGCGAGAGGAAGGACAAAACAAAGGGTGTCAGTCTGTAACCCAGTGTTTCATCAGGAAAGGTGGGTAGCCTTCAGTCTGTGAGTGGCATTAACCTGCTGTCCGTATTGAAATAAGCTAGCTAGCTGCAGGCTAGTGTTAGCCTGCATTTCATCAACATTTGGTCAGTGCAGGGAAATGTTCAGCAAGATATTCCCATGAAATCACTGTCCGAGCCCCTTTTAGCAGACTGAACAGGTGAGTCAGCAGCAGCCCAGCCTCCCCACACCCGCCCCAGTGAAGAAGGTGAGCAACACTGTGCTAACGCTCTTTTTACCAGAACAAAAAGGAACGTGGAATATTTATTAGTGACAGAAATCAAACACAAGTTACTTTCTCACATAGTGACCACTATGACATACATAAAACCAACCTCCTGTCTGGACCGGATGCATTTAGAACCACTGAGCAGCTTCTCTCAACCTGCATGACCTGAGTTCCAGACAATATTAAAATAATCCGGTTGGATTGCTTCATTCAGACTGGATTTTGGCCATATTCCAAACCTCCAAACCTCCTGATTCAGTGACCACCTGATCTGTTCTGTAGCACTGTAACAACGCTGATGTGGAAATTCCGTTTTACACGTCACCTTTCTTTTGTTGTTTTGTTAAGGTGTGACACACACCCGCATGTGAGGTCACAACACGACCTGAGACAATCACACACAAGTTTCTTATTTACACCTGTGGCCCGCTGGGACTGACTGCACCTTAATCAGGATGTGCTACTACCACGGTGAGAACGAGGGATGGCCAGGTGAGAACAGGACATGGACTCATTCATTCAGACGGCTGGTGAAATTAAACGAGCGGGTCCTCGCAGCAGGAAGTGACTATATTATAAATCTGTCACTAGCCATTTCCTCTCATGGGTCATCTGTGGCCTACTGGGCTCAAACACTTCTTTGAGAGTGGAAAGTTCAGTTTCAGTTTTAAAATAATATTCAACACCTTTCAATTTCACCATTCTCATGCAAGAAATGCAACACAGTTTTTGATGTTTCCCAGGGAAAGACAATGAAAGACAGGAGGAAGGAAAGCTACAAAGAGACTGGAAGGCTGGTAGCTACACAGGAGTCGTAACAGTATGAGCTGGATACGACACACACACACACACACACACACACTGGTGGACAGCTGGGCAACGCGTTAAACGTAATTTAGTTCGTGTGCACAAGGATGAACAGAGGACAATAACCCTAACCATCACGACTAAATGCCTAACCCTAACCATCACAACTAAATCCCTAACCCTAACCCTAACCATCACGACTGAATGCCTAACCCTAACCATCACAACTAAATGCCTAAACCTAACCCTAACCCTACCCCTACCCCTAACCTAATTGGAAGATTTACCCTAAAACCAAGTCTAAACCCTCAAACAGCCCTTTAAAAGGGTGGGGTCCAGCATTTTGGCCCCACAAAGGAGGTCGGGCTCCACAGGTATAGTGGGCCCCCGGTTTTTGGGCCCCACGAATGTAGCAAAACAAGAGCACACACACACACACACAGAAATCCAGACAAGCTGCTGGTACATTCCTGCTGCCTGCAGCCATTTCTGCTAAATGAAGTCTGTGTCCGTGAGAATCTCTGGCATTTCAGTCCTGTGAAGAAGTGAGCTGGAAGACCACAGCATGAGTCTGCCTCATCACATGCCATCCAATCAGCGTAGCCTCAGCCTTAAGAAAGACTTGGTTTGTCCTGTTCGACTGTGGTGTGAAGGAATGCAGAGGCGATAGGTGCCTCCGTGCTGCACATATTTCTTGCCCCGGTGTGAGTGTGTGCTGTTAGGGTTTGGGCTAGACTGCACTCTCTATGGGGGGGGGGTTGGTGTTTGTTCTGGTGTCTTCACCCTGCAGGCTTTTTAATAAACAGCCTTCATCTGTGGTCAGACTATAACAACAGGGCAGACCCCGGCCTGATACCCTTCATACAGGAAATGGAAATCCCACTGGCAGTGAAGCAGTGTGTTTTAGGGGGTTAAGCATTATTATGAATGAACAGCCAAAATCAAGGCACAATCAAGTATTATTAGTATTCATATTCTGTAATGAAAAGTGTCAAAGATCTGCTCAGGAAGCTTTTCTGCCTCGACTGGATTTTATTTATTTACAATTGCGAACTCACAATCGTCTATACGAGTTCTATTTTTCAAAACTAGAAACGCGTTGCCACCAAAACCATTGTTTCCCTAAGGTACGGCGCGCCTGGCATGCGCTGCTCTATAAAGAGTGGAGTAAACTCAGTTTGCCCACGTCATCTGTTTTCAGATCAACTGTATCAGTCTCACTTCCTGCTAATCCCTCCGATGCAGAAAAAGAGATTGACCGTTCGTTCTGTGTGTCAGTATTGAAAGTATGTGTTGCTGTTACTGTGTAATATGTGGCAGTTTTCAGGGGATTTAATGACGGTAAACCCAGTGAGCGGCGCGCCGCAGACTCACCAACATATCAGCCCTGCTGCCTTCAGGTGAACTGAAAGAGAAGCTATTCACGCAGTGTAAAGCAGCTGTGGACAGCAGATACACGTTCATTCACCGATCAATGCAGACTGATTTACTGACTTTCCTGCTTTAACCACATTATACATTCTTTTCTGTGCAGATTTTGGTTGGAGTGTTGAATTGAAATAAATGATTTGTATTTTAAGCATTAATCCGTTGTTGCAGCACGCCTGCAGCATTAGACTAAGCTACTAGGGGCGGCTGTGGCTTGTTGGCAGAGCTGTCGTCCACCAATCGGAAGCCGATCCCAGCTTCCCCCACCCATGTGTCGAAGTATCCTTGGTGTACGCCTTCGGTGTGTGAGTGTGTGTGAATGGTTAGATTACCTGTACTGATGAGCAGTCAGCTCCTGCCATCAGCGTATGAATGTGTGTGAACGGGGTGAATGTGAAAGCGCTTTGAGTAGTCGGAAAGACTAGAAAGGCGCTATACGAGTACAGTCCATTTACCATTTACTATCACCCTTTTTGTACATCGGTTCACTCATAACGAACCTATTCCTTGCTAAAAAAAATGTGAAAAATGATCTTTACTTAAATACACTCATTTCTATGTAGCCTTTAAAAACAACACATGCAATACTGACACACAGAGTGCAGAAGGAACGGCCAAGTCTCTGTGTCTCGCCCTCTGGAGCATCAGGGGATCAGGTGGAAGTGTTAGATGT
This sequence comes from Coreoperca whiteheadi, assembly GCA_011952105.1. Lineage (NCBI taxonomy): Eukaryota > Metazoa > Chordata > Actinopteri > Centrarchiformes > Sinipercidae > Coreoperca > Coreoperca whiteheadi. The sequence continues at coordinate 2,783,013 of CM022475.1, read as the reverse complement.
CACGTCAGGTGAGGGGACGTAGTGCTTCGGAGCTGCCGGCATCAGCTTCACTCAGCCCCGCACTGATACGCCACACGTGCCTCTACGTGGAACTAGAACTGTTCTGTTTTCTAAGTGTCAGGTGTGTCAGACGTTGCTCCACAGTGCAGAGCACCTGACCACAGTAGCTTCGTCAACACCACACCTGCTCCTACACCTAAGGCTAACTAGGTTAGGCAGGCAGGTACGCGTTCGAGGTACTGGTGTGCATCTATTTCGATATTTTCCACCCTGAGTACATTACAGGAGATTAGTTTTTGTGTGTGTATGTGTGGGCTGACTTAAGTTACCTTCGGGGACACATTTCAGACTGAAGAGCAGTTCATTGGGGACAAAAGTTGTGTCCCCAATTTGTAAAAAGCTTATTTTTGGGACAGTGGTTAAGTCTCCAGGAAATGAATGGAGGTCTATGTCATGTCCCCAAAAGGACAAGTAAACCTGCGTGTGTGTGTAATACGCACAGTGAACACCCAAGCAGAAGAACAGCTGTGTATGAGACATAGCAGGAAAAATGTGATGACACAATGTAAAAAAAAACCCACCTTCAACATCTACGGGTCTTTTAGATTTTGACTTCAGCCTGTCATGGAGCGACACATCACCGAGGAGCAGGTTCTACACTTAGTCCTCCATATGTACTACCATTATAGTCCACTTAGATGAAACTAACTACTTGTTTTGCCTGGAGAAACTGTCCTGGGTGAGAGGACCGCAGGGTGTTATAAGTGGACTCCTCCCTTCAATCATTCTTATTAAAGCAGAGCTACAGCTAGGGCTGCCATTAACTATTTTTCTGTCGACTATTTTACGGATTAATCAATTCATCTTAATGATTCATTTTCATCCAAAAGATCAAATAGAACATTTAATTTGAGTTCATTTTATTTTGACAAACTATATGTCATTGAGCAGCACAAAACAAACTGCAGGTTTAAACCAGCAACTCCAACATGATGAACGTAATAGACAATAATGCTAAGCTTAAGGCTAAAGTTTCTGACTTGGTGAGCCGAAGCAGGCGACAGAACATACGTATCCTGGCTCTGCTGGAGTCCACTGAAAGCGGACGTCCTGAGTTCTTCTCAAAGCTGCTGTGTGAAGTATTTGGGAGCGACACGCTGCCATCTCTGCCATAAACCGACAGGGCTCACCGCTCCAGACAACGGCCACGGCCGGTCACCCGCCGCCTGCACCGGTACCAGACGAAGCTTCTTCTCATCACAGAGGCACGGCGCAGAGGGAAACCTGAAGCTGGTCAGCTGGTTGGGGTTGTGGAGGACTACAGCCCTGTAGGGATGCGCATGCGCAACAACTGAGAATACGGCGAGGACGCCAAGCTCTGATAATTTAGTTAAAACTGTGGTTCTTAATAGTCACTGGCTCAAAAGTAAGTCCGATTAAAGTGTGAAATCTCAATAAGCATAATGCCGCCAAAGAAGTTAAAAGCTCCGTCTAAACCTAACGGGGAAGAGGAGGATGTCGTGATTCAACAAGAAGAAATGTACGAGGCGGCAGCAGGTGTGCAGAACAGCAGTAATTTGGCGCATTTGATACGCGCTATAATTAAGGAAGAGATAGGTGTGGTGGTATCTCAACTTAATACCATCAAGAATGACATTTCTGGTTTCACACGGACGTTTGCTGAAGTGGACAAAAATTTACTGATTATGGATGAGCGGATTACAAAGCTGGAGACCGTGAGCGGAGAGCTGCATAAATCCAATATGGAGTTGTATAAAGCCAATTTGGAGCTAAAAGAGAAAGCAGAGCGGCTAGAAATGCACAGTCGCAAATATAATGTTCGAGTATTTGGCCTAGCAAAGGACAGGGAAAAGGGTAACCCGACTGACTACATGTCCAAGCTGTTTAATGAGTTATTTCAGGAGAAATTGCAGTCGGAGATAGCGGTGGAAACAGCACACCGGATTGGGCCAGCGGGAAAGGCTGACAGAGTGATGATTGTGAGACTACAAAAGAGGACAACGAAAGAGGAGATCCTAAAAATTGCAAAGAAGGAAAAGGTGCTACAAGTTCACGGAATGAGACTGAAGGTTTTCCCGGACTTGACAGCAGAGTTGGCGAAGAAACGTGCCAGCGTTCGGGAGATAAGGGCTAAATTGCATGGCGCTGGGGTGAGACATGGGATCATTCATCCAGCCACGCTGATTATAACCTTCAAAGGTGAGACTAAAAAGTTTACAGAGCACAGTGAGGCTGACAAGTATGTTAAAACAATAATCCAGCCAGAGTGAAATCACTGGATAAGTACGAAAGAGACATGAACTATTAGCTGGAAAGATACGTCAATACATATGAGACAATGAGGACTTATGAATCTTCCTAGTGAATAGACGCAGAAGAAGGCATCTGTTTAGTTTTTGTTTCGGTTGCATTGATATGATACAGACTATTAGTTAAAGATTTGTGAATCTGCTGATAGAGGAAATTAATATTTTTTTGTGTAGTTGTTGATTTTTTAGTTTGTTTGTTTTGGAGAACCCAGATGTTTATAGAAAATTTAAATATTTAGAGCACGCATAGCTCAGTGTGCATTGTATATTATTTTCATTACATGCTGGAGATATTTGTGAGTGTGTGTTGTTGTCAGTGTTTGTATGTTATGAAAGCTCAACGTACTATAAAAGGCAAAATGATGATGGTAAAAATACCTGATTAATTTTATGTTAGATAAAAAGGGGTTTAAAATAGCTCATTTAAATGTGTGCACTTTAAGGAACAACGTTAATGATATTTTGAATTTAATAAGGAATTATAATTTACAAGTATTGGCGTTATCAGAAACACATTTAGATTCAACAATAAATAGTCCTGTTGTAGGGATAGATGGATATAATATTTATAGATTAGACCGAAATTTATATGGGGGAGGAGTGGCTTGTTATGTTCAAAACCACATTTCTGTCAGTTAGAAATGATCTTTATATCGAAGGAGTAGAAGTAATGTGGTTACAGTTACAATTACCTTATTTAAAGCCTCTCCTTATTGGGTGTTCTTACAGACCACCAAATGCTACAATAATGTATCTTGACCAAATTTGTGAATTGTTGGATAAGGCATGCGATAAAGGAAATGAAATTTATTTTTTAGGTGATTTCAATATAGATTGGAAATCTCAATGTTGTGGATTAAAAAGTAAACTATTGTCCTGTGCCAATATTTGTAATTTGTCACAATTGGTTAATGAATACACTAGGGTAAATGTGAAAGCAGATGGTAGGCGCTCAGTGACTTTAATTGATTTAATTTTTACAAATGTACCTGAGTTATGCTCAGAGGCTATTTCTATTCCAGTAGGGTGTAGTGATCATAATTTAGTTGCAGTTGTAAGAAGGACAAAGGGACCTCAATCGGGACAAAAATTTAATTATAAAAGATCGTTTAAAAATTTTAGAGAAAATGATTTTTTTGAAGATGTAAGAAACATAGATTGGTCCGAGGTAATACAAGAACAAGATCCTTGTAGAGCTGTGGTGGTTTTTAACAATTTGATGATACAGGTCATGAATAAACATTCACCTATTAGGAAGCAGGCTGTAAGAAACGTTTCTGCTCCATGGATTGATCAAGAACTTAAGGAATATATGCAACAAAGGGATAAGGCTAAGGTAGAAGCAATTGATAGTAATGACATGGGATTATGGAATATTTATCGTAAATTAAGAAATTATGTGACCAAATTGAATAGAAGTAAAAAATGTTCATATTATCAAAGGAAAATTATAGATGCAAAATTTGATAATGCAAAAGTGTGGGGAGCTTTAAATGAAATATTGGGAAGAAAGAAAAAACCAATAACTACATTGCTGAAATCAAACGGAGTTTTTTTAACAAACCCAAGAGAAATTGCAAATCATTTAAGCCAATTTTTTAAAAATAAAATTCTACAGTTGAGAAAAGCGCTGGAACATGGACAAAAGCAAAATATTTCTTATGAATTGATAAAAACGCGTATTATGCATACTAAAGAATGTAAATTTAAATTTAATATAATTACAGAAAATTATGTTAAAGAATTGTTACAGAAATGTAAGGATAAACCAGCTGGTATTGATAATCTTGAAATTAAATTGTTAAAACTAGTGGCAGATGTAATTGCTTTACCCGTCTCCCATATAATTAATCTAAGTTTAACTACATGTGTCTTTCCTACACAATGGAAGACTGCAAAAATAATTCCACTAGTTAAAAATAACAAAGAACCATTATCAGGTAAAAATAGTAGACCAATTAGTTTGTTACCTGGTTTGAGTAAAATTATGGAAAAAGTGGTACATGTGAATAGGTTGAATTCCATCTATCAACATGCAGATAGAATGGGTTACTCCACAACAACCGCTCTCACTCAAATTACTGATTACTGCCTGCAGGAAATTGATAGTAAAAACCTCATAGGGACAATTTTCTTAGACTTAAGTGCGGCTTTTGATGTTTGGGATCATAATATTTTATTGGATAAATTGTATTATTATGGATTTGAATCATCAGCGTTACAATGGATTAAAAGTTATCTAAGTAAACGAGATTATAAAGTTTATTTTAATGGTAGTTATTCGGAGGTTGATGGGATGGATTGTGGAGTTCCCCAGGGCAGTTGCCTTGGACCGCTTTTGTTTTCGATTTTTATTAATGATTTTTCATTTGTATTGGAACATGCAACCATGGCTATATATGCAGATGATATTACATTATATGCATCTGCATCCACATCAGATCAGCTGAGTGACATCTTAAATGGGGAGTTGAATGCTGTAGTAAATTGGATTCAAGACAATAAATTAAAAATTAATCCTGAAAAAACAAAATGTATGTTACTAGGATCGCAATACATGTTAAAAACAACATCTAAATTACATTTGACATTGGAAGCGACTGTAGTTCCACAAGTTGAAGTAATTAAATTATTAGGTGTTATAGTAGATTCAAAGATGACATGGGGAAGTCATATAAGTCAAGTGTTGCAGAGCATGGGTCGGAGTATGGGTATGATCAGACACTGTAGGAAATGCATTCCACAATGGTTGACCAAACAACTTGTTCAGTCATTAGTACTTTCCCAGTTGGATTATGCATCTGTTGTTTGGTCAAACACAAATGAAACTAATTTATACAGATTACAAATCGCTCAGAATAAAGCAGCACGAATAGTTCTGGGCTGCCCATACAGAACCAATGTTATGATAATGCATAATGAGTTGGCCTGGTTAACTGTTAAAGGAAGACTTAAGTATTATTTACTAACATTCATTAGAAATGTCATTACAACCAAAATTCCTGAAATAATTTTTTATAAAATGAATTTTTTTATAGATACTCATAATTATGGAACACGACAAAGTATTAACACAAGAAGTTTGCTGCCTATTTGCAGAACTAATCAAATGCAGCGTACTGTTGTGTATCGAGCCATGGTTGCATGGAATGTATTGCCCGTATTTTTGATTTTTGAAAATAATAAAAAGCTATTTCAAAAAAAGTTAAAGATTTTTCTTTTTACACAATAAGGAGCATGAGTGATGGTTCAAGATTTGAGTTCTGTGATGATTATTGTTGCTATGTTAATGATAAGGATGGTGATATTAATAAGAATAGTGGTAATGGCAATGATGTAATAGTAATAATAGTGAGAATGATCATGTTTATTAATAATAATAATGTTACGGTTAGAGTGTTTGATTTTTTGGGTTGGTTATTGTTTTTGTTTTTTTGTTTTTTAAGAGAGGGGTGCACGGTGGCAGAGCGGTTAGCGCCCCTGCCTCCCAATAAGGAGATCGTGGGTTCGAATCCCGGACCAGACCACGACCTCCCTGGGTGGAGTCTGCATGTCCTCCCCGTGTTACCGTGGGTTTTCTCCGGGTTCTCCGGTTTCCTCCCACCATCCAAAGACATGCATTAGGTTAATTGGTGACTCTAAAATTGTCCCTAGTGGATGAATGTGTGCGTGAATGGTTGTCTGTCTAAGTGTCAGCCCTGCGACGAGTTGGCCACTGTCCAGGGTGTACCCCGCCTAAGGCCCGAAGCCACTGGGATAGGCTCCAGTCACCCGCGACCCCGAACGGGAACAAGCGGTAGAAAATGACTGACTGACTGTTTTTTAAGAGCTGTTTATGTATGTATATGTGTATTTATTTATTTTTTTCTTATATGTATTAGGTATATTACGGTGCATAGAGCTTTCATGTTAGTGTGTGTGTGTGTGAGCGTCTGTGTGTGTATGTCATGTATAGATATGTGTGTACAAAATATATAATGTGTGTGATGAATTTGAGGAGACCCCAGGAAGAATAGCAACTGGCATGCCAGGAGCTAATGGGGATCTTAATAAAGAAAGAAAGAAAGAAAGTTCTTAGCGAGCAAGTGGAATATAAAGAGTGAGCATGCAACTACATCGAGAGCCTCCGCACGTCATTGAAACCTTCGCCTTTCTGTATGGTCGGCGCCATGTGGTTCGTTTACACATGTGGACGTGTTCAGTCCTGCGGTTCATACGAGAGTATTTTTGAGCTCCTTGCCAGACAAACTTCATAGACTATTATTACCATTTACAAGCACTTTCCTGTTGCTTTGACACTTGCGTAATTAATGTGCCTAAAACTGAATCATTAAGGCCTGGTATTTTCTGACCTCGGTATAAGGTGACCTGCCACAGAAGGAAGGGAAATTCTGGTGGATCCACATTTGGAGACTCAGTGGGCCAATGACTCAACTTAGGCCAATGACTAGACAGACAGACATCCTCTCAGTTAGGGTCACAAAAGAAAGGATCCCATCCCCATATTGATGGGCTAAAATGTGGTTGCATTAGACTTCTAAGATGGCACAAGTCTTGGTTGCTGGCTCTCTAAAGCAACTTCAAAGCTTCTACTGAGTAAAACACCCTCTCAATAAACTATTGCTGACTTAGCCTAGCATCTGTGAACCATTTAGCAAACTGTAGCTATCTTTTAACAGGAGCTGGGAGCCTTTTTCAGATGAACACCACCCTTATAACTCGCATTACACTGCTCCCTTAGGTAAGTGAGGCTAAAACTCCATCCGCTTCTCTTTAACTGCATCTACCTTGGACCAAACCCAAGCCACACCACTTTTCTACGTTTGCTTTTCCATGAATGTGGCTAAGGCGCTAACAATACATCCCTCTTTCATCCTTCTATCTCCATCTCCTCACCCCTCACTTCCAATCGCTGCCATGTGGGGAATGCTTGGTGGTCAGGTTAGTGGTGTGTACGTATGTGTGTGTGGAGTAGACCAGATTTGGTATATTTCTGTCTCTTATCATCACTTATCACCCACGTATCTACAGTAGAACACAAACAGCAGGAGAGACATGCAAAGAAGAGATAACAAGGAGAAGCCCTATGCTGGAAGTAGGCCCATGTCATATGGCACATTTGAGCCTATTTACAGCCCACCCTCACCCACTCACCTGGTCTTTCCTTACTTTTCCAGTATGCGGCGTAGTGAGTTTCAAGAGCGGCCATTTCACGGAGACCGCACTGCTCTCAGTTGTCGAAGCCCTGAGACTGGCAAAGGCAACATCCAAGTCATCTGTACTCATCTTAATGGACCTGTCTGCTGCCTTTGACACAGTTAATCACCACATCCTCCTGTCCTCTCTTAGTGCTATGGGTGTCTCTGGAATGGCGTTGCAATGGTTCAAGTCGTTCCTCTCGGGTAGGTCGTTCAGAGTGTCCTGGAGAGACGAGGTCTCTGAGTCCCAACATCTCAATACAGGGGTGCCGCAGGGCCCGGTGCTTGGACCGCAACTCTTCTCCATCTACATGACATCCCTCGGCTCGTTCATTCAGAAGCATGGCTTTTCCTATCACTGCTAGGCGGATGACACGCAGCTCCACTTGTCATTTCAACCTGACGATTCAGCTGTCTCTGCTCGCATCTCGGCATGCCTGAGTGACATCTCGCTTTGGACGAAGGACCATCACCTGCAGCTGAACCTCGACAAAACAGAACTGCTTGTGATCCTGGCAAACCCAAAGATTCACCACAACTTCAAAAGCCATGTCGCCAGCACCACACGTTCCTGTAGATTCATCTTCTACAACATCAGGAAAATCAGACCTTTCCTATCTGAGCAGTCTACACAAGTCCTAGTCCAGGCTCTTGTCTTGTCCAAACTGGACAATTGCAACGCACTGCTGGCTGGACTCCCTGCTTGCACAACCAAACCTCTGCAGATGATCCAGAACGCGGCCGCAAGAGTGGTCGTCAATGAACCAAAGAGAGTGCACGTAACCCCTCTCTTCATCAGGTCACTGGCTCCCTGTTGTCGCCTGCATCAAGTACAAAGCGATGCTCTTGGCCTACAAGACCACCACTGGTTCTGCACCATCATATCTTCACTCGCTAATACAGACCTACGCTCCTGCCAGGTCCCTGCGCTCTGCAAACGAACAGCGTCTGGTGGTACCATGCCAAAAAGGAATAAAATCCCTCTGGAGCAGCTTCTCTGGATCCGTTCCACATTGGTGGAATGATCTGCCTGCTCCTACAAGATCAGCAGATTCTGTAGCCACCTTTAAAAAGCACCTGAAAACGCATTTCGTCTGTCAACACCTAACTGACAATCACTGACTTCTTCTTCGTTTCTATCTCTTTTCATAAAAATAAAAAAAATAAAAAATTCCTACCCTTAGCTTTGTATACTGTGCTGGGCTTTTAATCAGACTAGTTTCTGGTGCACTTTGTTACCTTGTGTTGTTATAATTACTTCTATTGTTTTCCTCATATGTCATTTTGGATAAAAGCGTCTGCTAAATGACTCATCCAGCTGCTGGGTAACAGTGAAGTAGGCCTGCACGATTCAGGGAAAAATATGAATCACGATTTTTTTAGCTTAGAATTGATATCACGATTCTCTGCAACAATTTTTTCCTCCTGAAGCGTGATGTTTATTACACACATGAACCAGGACAAAACTAACTGGCAGTACCACAAATATTGGTTTTGGCATATTGCACATTGCCACAAACCTACAAGTTTTCATCAGTATCCATTAGGGGTGTAACGGATCGCAGTTGATCACGACCCATGGTTCGGCACGCACGTGACCCGCGGATTAATTGCGCTTTTTTTATTAACTAGCGGATTAATTTAAATTGTTCAGCGATCGCAGAGTGAAAGAGTTTTTCAGCTGATATTGATTTTTAAGTAATTGCGTTATTTTAAACTCGATGCTGAGTTTCAGTGAAACTGCACACAACAGTCATGTGTTCACATTTTAATGAGTCAACGATGGCTAGCGGCGGAGCTTGAAAAGCCTCCCGCATCATTTAAATCGCACGTATGGGAGCCTTTCGGCTCCCCCCTAAAATATAATGATGACTGAAGAAGGGCGGTGGACAAAACTGTAACGGTATGTAGACACCAACAGTTCCAAAGGATCGGAAAAAAATTATCCGATCCGTGACTCGTGAGCCGTAATGTGATCCGAACCCTGAGTTTTGTTATCCGTTACACCACTAATATCCATCTTGTTTATTTCCGTACTACAGCGCTCGCTCGAAACACGTGACTAAAAGGTGCTTTGTCATTGGCTGAGGGTGAAGCCCTGAAATTTGTGAGGGCTGTCCTTTCAAAATAAAGGCCAAAGTTTTTTTTGTTTGTTTTTTTTGTTAAATCGAAGACATTTCAAATTAAAATCGTGAACAGGGTGAATCGAGATCGCGATTTTATAACGATTTATCGTGCAGGCCTACAGTGAAGGTGGTTAGTGCCGAGGTTAGCATCACCTTCAGCCCTGGAGGAAAAAAACGTCTTCCCTGTGCTTCCTGACTGCGGTCTGGAAACTGCAGCTGGAGCAGTTAACACTGTGCTTAAGTCACCTCATTAAGCAAATCATATGATTATAAAAATATTTCAAATACTAATCATAGGGATAAACTCCTCTTCGTTAGCTATTTGCTAACTTTGTCTGCTGGTTGGCAGGTAGCATACAGTGAGATATTATGCTGAACAGCTGCGGCTGGAAATGAAGTAGAGAAGAGCGCTGAGATTGAATCTAAAAAGTAAAGTTGTAAGTTGTAAAACCAAAACACTGAGCCGAAAGACGCTAAAATGCTCGATAGAGCTGAAGGAAACTGCAAAGCTGGGCAATACTTCTCTGTGGGTTCGTCACTACAAGCGACCGCTTTCAGATTACACATTATACGTCGTTATATCCTTGTTAATAAATAATATATTACTGCAGCTTTAAATTTGGTTCCTTCAGAATTGTGATCAGTGTATGTACTGAGTGGGACACTGTATGGTATAAAAATAAACTGGTTAGCGTTCTCTTGTTGGACAAACTATGTGACTGCGACACTGCTTCTACATTACCTTTTTGGCATTTTGGAACTATAATTTTTTAAAAGGACACAATCCAAGGTTGAGGTGAAATAGAAAGAGTAGAGGTGAAAAGAGTGATAAGATGGGAAGGAAAGTGAATGGACATAATAGGAGTCTGTAGAGCTTTGATGGACATATTTTATAGAGCGGACGAGAAAGACAGAGGAAGAGTGAGACAAAGGCTCTCCTGTAAATCAACCGCTGAACTGAATCCGAAGAGCTGACTACACACCCATACACTCAGACACACACACACACCAACAAGCAGCTCACCCCCCCCCCCAGACACTGACTCATGACACCGAGCTTCATCTGTTAAATTCCTTGACATCTTCTGCCTTTACACACACACACACACACACACACACACACACACGGAGTGAAAACCTCCCCTCTCCATTATTGCCCACTAATGCTTTTCTTTTGCAGTACCTGCCCTGCAGCAAAGTCTGGATGGTATGCGGCATCTTAATGGAGAAGAACTCCCCTTACCCTGCTTGACTCACTGCACACACACACACACACACACACACACACACCTGTATTATACTTGAGCCAGTGTTGACTTAAGACATTCTTCAACACCTGAAGCTAAGCCTATTCATCTTCACACACTGAAAGCCTAACAGTCACTTTAATTTGAAACATATTTCAGCCTTAAAAGAGCCTCTGGATGAATATTTGCATTCCATAAAATAGCATAAATATAATGCACAGACATATTGCTTCTACTTTATTCACTAAGTAACTTTTCATCTAGCGCCATCAAAGGGTTCCCATTTGGATTTGTCTAATGCTTCAGTTTTTTCCCAAATACCTCCAAAACTAATGACATTCCCATCAGCCTCAGCTGTACTTTGTGTTTAGTGCCAATCTGCAAATGCTAGCATGCTAACATGCTAAACCAAGACGGTGAACATGGTGAACACTATACCTGCTAAACATCATCATTTATGTATGCCAACATTAGTAGTTAGCTCATGGCATTGCTGTACAGCCTCACAGAGGTGCTAGCACTTCCGTTTATAAAAGTACTACCGTTTATAGCTGAATACATATTATGTATATTTACTCCCTGTTTACAAGCAGAGTAACCATCACAGTATATTAGTCAATGACGTGACAGGTCAATTTTTTGTCCAATGGCCTTAATAATAATAAAAAATTAAGATATGACTTCCGAAGTATGTAAGGTAGTACAACTTGATCTATTTTATTGAATCCAAAAGGTTTTAACTATATCTTAGGGCATATGATGGTATTTTAAAGATTTTGAAGCTCATTCGGTTTAACCGTCCAAAGGCCAATACAGCCATTTCATTTGTGATTAAAATATCTTGAAATGTAATACAATTCTATTTTTTTTTTATTCTGGAATGATTTTATAACATCATACATCAACAGAGTGCAAAATGGTATTAAAATTATGTGTAGAAGTTGTTGCTTTGTTATGAGAAAGAATGTGCGGAAAAATGAATTTCAGTGTTGTCATTCGGAGTAACCAGTATAAAAGCACCATTCTGGATCAAGTCATGCAGTCAATATCATGTGACAGCATGTGACATCGTTCAGACACCTGCAAAGACACACACGTTGTGAAGCAAAGTAAGTAACTCTCTCTTAACTATTTGAAAAATTCATGTTTCCACTTGCTTATACGCATGTCCCGAAATATCAGGTCATTCGGTAAAACACTATAAAACATTGAAAATGTTGTAATATTTTAAAAACTTGTACTAAATATAAAATGTTTGATTGTCCTTTTGCTAGCTAGATAGCTAGATAATTAGCTAGATAGATAGATATCAGCTTGTTAGCACTGTCTGAAAATGTTGTCATACGGATCCTGTTAAAAAAGAAGAGCTTCTTGCCAAAAGAAGAGAAAGGTATAATTTGTTTTTATTATTTATATTATTGTATTATTATTATTACTATTATTATACACCCTAGAAACCATTTAGAGCACCCTAGCAACTGATCAAAGAGATCAAAAGGGACATCTTTGGATAGAAGTGTCATAGATACATGAGGGTTGGCTCGTTTGACTCGGGGCAGCAAACAGCCAATCATCAATCACCTTCAACAGTTCCTAGCCACGCCCGAGCAACCACTGTTGAGCACCTTAGCAACCCAAACCCAACAAGGGATATCTTCAAATCTGAACATCATAGAAGCATTGCGGTTGCTTTATATCATTCATACTGACAGGCAGGCAGCCTATCATCATTGACAACTGCCAAGCCACTGCCTAGCATGCAAACAGAGTACCATAGCAACTATTTAGCAAGACCTGTATCTCTGCATCAGAACATTGTATAGACATAGGGTTTTCCCATCGGGGTTGAGCACATGGCTGCTCCCCCATTGTGCCCTCGAGAGCTCAGCCTCTTAACCCTCCCGCCGGTGGCGCTTCGGGGCATGGCGAGTTCCATGCAACCGCTGCCTTTAGACCTGCACGGCTGTGCAGCAGTCAGGCCAGAGTTGCGTCCTCTACTGAGGCCTGTAGATGTTCCTTTCTGGTTAAATCCCGCCGTTCCAGCGCTTCGGGGTACCGCAGCTCTCACATTGCAGGTTCGGGGGGCGGTCAGGCATGTACATGCCGATCCTCAGGGATTTCCCGCCACTGCAGAGCTTTGGGTAACCGAGTCCACCACTCCAGGTCCCCCAGGCACCAGCCTCGAGCGGTTGGTTCCCCTGAGGGACTCTTCTGCCCGCTTCAGAAGCTTGACCTGGCGTGTCGCACTGAGTTTGCGCACTGTCCGACAAGGTTACAAGCTTCGGTTCCGGTCCACACCCCCATGATTCCGAGGAATCTTGGAAATAGGGGTCGACCGAGTACAAGCATAGGTGATGGAGTGAAAAATACATTCTCTCTCGTACAATGGGGCCATAAAACAAATCCCCACCTGAGAGATGCATACCGGGTTCTACAGCCGATACTTCATAGTCCCGAAAGAGACGGTGGTTTGCGTCCCGTTTTAGATCTTCATCACCTGAACTGTTCTCTGAGGAGACTTTGGTTCCGGACGCATACTTCCACATCTCTATCATTCCGGGACACCGGAGGTTCCTGCGGTTCGCTTTCGGGGGCAAAGCTTACCAATACCGGGTGCTTCTCTTCGGCCTAGCACTCTCCCCTCACACCTTCCGGGAGTGTATGGACTCTGCCTGGCTCTTCTCAGACTCCAGGGGATCCACATCCTCAATTTTTTGGACAACTGGTTGATTTTATCCCAGTCTCGTCTCATCGCAGTACAACATCTCGAGTCAGTCCTGATCATGGTACGCAGGGTGCAGTTAGGCCGACATCTCACTGCACTTCAGTTTCAGAGACTGTTAGGCCTCATGGCTGCAGCATCCACCGTGATTCCGCTTGGATTGCTGCACATGAGGCAGCTGCAGTGGTGGCTCAAGGACGCCGGATTTTCCCCGAGGGGCAATCCTTTTCACCTGATCAAGGTTACACGCAGGTGTATGCGTGCCTTAGACAGGTGGAGACATCGGGTGTTCGTGACCCAGGGCCCAGTGCTGGGAATGGTGTATGATGGTCGCACACTTTCGACGGACGCTGCCAGCACCGGATGGGGTGCGGTTTTGGAAGGCCGCACAGCCCAAGGTCTGTGGTTGACCCTGCATCTATGGCACATAAATTGCCTGGAGATGCGAGCGGTCTTGTTGGCCTTACGGCACTTTCTTCCAGAACTCAGGGGCCACCACGTGCTTGTCCTCTCCGACAACACAGCGATGGTCTTCTACATAAATCGACAAGGCGGTCTGTGCAGACTGGCACGCCAGATCCTTTTGTGGTCCCAGAGGAAGTTGCTCTCTCTCAGAGCACTCTTCATACCTGGGTACCTCAATGTGGGAGCAGACATCCTGTTGAGGCAGGGGCCGAGGCCCGGGGAATGGAGACTGCACCCCGAGACGGTACAGATGATATAGAGGAGATTCGGCAGAGCACAAGTGGACCTGTTTGCATCCCCAGACAACACTCACTGCCCCCTCTGGTTCTCCCTTGTGTATCCAGCGCCCCTGAGGCTGGATGCCATGGCACAGCCATGGCCAAGGCTACGGCTGTACGCTTTCCCCCCGATTGCTCTGCTCCTGCGGGTTCTAGAAAAAGTTCGCCGAACAGGGGCCCAGCTGGTGCTCGTGGCCCCGTTCTGGCCCGCCAGAATTTGGTTCTCAGGCCTGGTAGCCCTCCTGGACGGCCCCCTGTGGGAGATTCCCGTCAGGAGGGACCGGCTGTCGCAGGGCCAAGGCAAAATATTCCATCCCCAGCTGGGGAAATTGAAGCTGTGGGTCTGCCCCCTAAGGGGGACCACCTCTGAGCTGCCAGTCTCTCTACCGAGGTAGTTGGGACCATCTTACACTCTAGAGCCCCCTCCATGAGGAAACTGTATGCGAGCAAGTAGAAAATTTTCACTACATGGTGCCTGGAGCGCCTTGACCCAGTTCACTGCCCGATGGTTCAGTGCTGGAGTTCCTCCAAAGCCGGTTTTCGGATGGACTCTCCCCCGCTACACTAAAGGTGTATGTGGCTGCGATCGCAGCATTCCAGTTTGGTGGATGGCTGCTCGCTTGGGAAGCACCGCTTTGTTACCAGTTTCCTTCGTGGCACCTTGAGGATGAGGCCGCCGGTTCGAGTCAGAGTTCCTCCGTGGGATCTGACAGTGGTGCTGGATGGATTGACCACAGCACTGTTCGAGCCACTGGACGATGCATCAGACAGGTGTCTGGCCTTAAGATGGCATTTCATGGCCATGGGCATGACTTCTCTCAAGAGAGTGGGAGATCTGCAGTCCCTGTCGGTGGCTCCTGCTGGAGATCGTTCCAGGTGCAGTGAGAGCCACCCTGCATCCCAGGCCGGGTTATGTACCTAAAGTAACCACTGAGGTGGCCCAGCCGGTAGTCCTGCAGGCTTTCCATCCTCCGTCAGAGTCGGCAGAACAGGAAGGTAGGCTGCAACTGCTTTGTGTACTCCGGTCAGAGCCCTGGAGTTTTATGCCCCTCGTAAGGGCTGCCCGGCTACCAAACACACTATTGGCAGGTGGATAGTTGAGGCTATCGTTTCGGCATACGAGGTGCGCGGTTTGCCTTCACCTCTGTCGATAAGAGCTCACTCCACACGGAGTATGGCATCCTCCAGAGCTTGGTGGTCGGGAACCCCCCTCTCCGATATATGCGATGCTGCAGGATGGTCCTTGCCTCTCACCTTTGTGAGATTTTACAGCCTAGACCGCTTAAATAATCCGGGATCTGTGGCTCTCTTGTCATGAAGTGTGCCCTGCTGGCTGCTGACATAGGGAACGAGACGCTGCGTCTCGTTGCCATAATTCCGGCATGCCTGTGAGCGGCTTGCTTCAGTCGATCAGAAGGCTGACGACAACAGTGAAGCCGGCTCCCTTTATACTTCCATTTCCGCAAGCGTGCATCACGTGTTGACGTTAAACCCAAACAAGATTGGTCTAAGTTGATTCAGAGATTCAGAGGCAGTCACGCTGAAGGCATTCCCCATAGCGTCAGGTGACTCACCGTCTTGTTCCCTATCAGGGTACGTTTTCTTTTTGTTTTTAGTTACCAAAGAAGAAAACTCACTGGCAAAAAAGAACACCTGCCAATTGATGAACTCGGCCAAAAGGTACAAGAATAAGGCGGGCATATATGGATGAGGGCAAAACTGAGGCAGAGAGAGAAGTTAAGGACCATAAACAATGTATTGAACTTGACCCCAGAGTCTTTAAATGCGACACCTGACATCCCAGTGAATGAGGTACCACAGGAACCACCTTTGGCATCAGAGAGGGAGCCTGCTCTTGATCCTTTACCTCCAGCAGTCTTATTTCCAAAGAGGGGACCGTCACTGGCTACCTCAACTCCACAGAGGGATTCACTCCCTCCCACCAGATCTGTGCGTTCTCTTGCAAATGTTTCCAAGTGATTGCAAAGAAAAAATGTGCAATTAAGAAAGCAGTTAGACCGAGTTAGAAAGGTTTCAGCAAGAATGCAAACTACCCATAACGATAACAAATGCAATGCTCAAAACATCAAGCATTTCAGAGCTCCTGTCTGCAATAGTGTGTGACCTCAAGAACAAAAATTGTATGTACAGAAAATGTTCTCTCTGCTGCTATAATGAAGAGGAAATGATCCTGATCTATGAGCAGTGGAAGAAAGAAGCTGTGTCTGTGGATGGAAAAACATTCACTCACTTTGTAAAAGTGACAGAGACATGATCACTGCAAGATCTTAAAGCATTGACTAATGTCCCATTGGGTAAACTAGCCAGGCACCAGTTTAACTGGATACACCAGGCTGAGGCATGTAGAGCACTGAAAGAAGGTTAAATGGAGGATGAAGGGGCCATTCACATAGACTTTTCGGAAAATTTCAACTGCAAGCTGAACACAGAGGAGCTTTCCACTTTGGCTTTCCACCAGTGTGGTATACACAACACATGGAAGCCAGGCCTATGCCACGCTGTCCGATTCCCTCCGACACGACGAGAGAGCAGTATGGGCCCACTTGGACCCAGTTTTAAATGATGTAAGCGAGCTGAACACTACCATTTCTAAACTACATGGTATAAGCGATGGTCCGGTCACACGATACCGGAACAAGAAAAACTTCTACCTCACCAGCACTATCCCATTCCTTAAGGGCTTCACTCAAGTTACATGGAACTTTTCTGAAAAGGCTCATGGCAAGGGGGCCCCAGATGGTGTTTGTGGGGCTGTGAAGCGATGTGCTGATGCTCATGTTCACCGTGGCAAAGACATCCAGACACCAATAGAGCTGTTCAGTGTGCTCAATACCAGTGAATCAAAGGTAAAATTCTTCTGGATTTAGGACAGTGGCAAGTACGATGAGGCATTACCCTTCCATCTTCCCGTCATTAAAGGCACAATGAAATTGCACCAAATAACCTCCAGAGAATCTGGGAAAGTACATCATCACGAGGATTCCTGCTTTTGCAGCAGACCCCTCCTGTGCAAGTGTTATCGCAGTCCGCAGGAAGTCGATAACATTTAAAAATGCCCCAGGGAAGGAAAGACAGGCCTAAGCCGAGGACCAGCAAAAGGACAACCTTGGTAAACTGAGGGGAAAGTTCGTCATTGTTTCATATGATGACCATCCTTTTGTAGGCCAGGTCCTCGAGGTGATTGAAGATGAGCTTGAGGTCAGCTGCATGCAGCAGTCAGGGGAGAGAAATGTCTTCATCTGTTCAGCCAAACCAGCCAAAATCTTCTACTTTAAAGAAGATGTGCATGCAAAAATTAGTGAGGCAGAACCTCTAAATTCACAGTCCTCAAGATTATGCTCTAGAGACTGGATGGCTTTCATGAATGTATAGCAGCTCATCGTTTAACAATTTAAACACTTGTTCCAAGAACAATTAAACGTTTAAGTGTTTTAATTACTGATATCATTACAACACGAGTTTTATGTAAATATATTTGTTACAATAACAATTCAATGTTAACAATAAAATGTGCTTTTTTTGCTATTTATGTCTGTGTATTGTCTTAAATATTCATAATATCAAGGGTAGCAGACAGTCATTCGGTAAAACCGATATAGTAAATATTTCAATTGAATAATCTTGTTTTTAATAACTAAAAGGAACTACAATAATACAAATATAAAGCAGATTAGGCTTTTTCCCTACATTATCTATATATATATATAAGTGCACTGCCCATCTAATCCTGTTCTTACCTGTCCATAGCATTCTACATTACAGTCCATTCATTGTTTCATTACTGTACACCTGCCTGACACAGTATTTTATTTTATTCTATATATATATATTATTTTCCTACATTTTAACTTCTGCACTATTTTGGGAGGGAGCCTGAGAACTAAGAATGACTGCTTCACTGTAACTTGTAAACTCAAATCAAAATCACTCAGCTTTTTGCTGAATCGCCCACACTACAGGAGTTTTGGGCCGATTTTTCACCAACACACCCCTCCTGACAATCAGAGGCCAAATCTGGTCTGGGTCCGTGGTCGGGACCGATGTTCGGCCCAGATTACCTGGTAATGTGAGTGGTTTACAGATCCAGTCTTAAGCCTCCCACGCAGCTATATTAGCCTAACTTGTAGAAGAAAGAACTGACAAAATGGCCACACTTCAAACTTCTGCACAACACTTGGTTGGACACAGTCACTCAGCACCACGTTGTAACCTTATAACACAATTCCTCCCTCTGATGTTTGTGTCCTGCTGAAGCAGGATGACAGCGAGGGGCAAGTGCCAACACACTCCAGTCTCACCAAGAAAATACAAATCTGTCCAACATTGAATTACCAAGGCTTATTTTGTGGCTGTCTCACTCCACTCATCTTGGTTTGTGCTTTTCATTCCCACATCGTGGGCTTTTAGGTTTCCGTTCTATCATGTTTTGGTTGCCTGAGGGGTAAATACTGTAGGGCCTGGGGACTGTGTGTGTGTGTGTGTGTGTGTGTGTGTGTGTGTGTGTACACTGTGTATGTATGCTGCAAATGAATGCATGGATGTGCTTGTTTGGGTTGTTGAAAGGTATTCTTAAAATGATACAAATGTGTGTGATTTGCAGTGGTGATGAATGGTACAGAAGAGTTTGCACACACACACACACACACACACACACACACAGGCGAGCTCTGCTGACAACGTCCGTCCCCCTGAGTGTCAAGATCCAGCACAAACATCTTCACTCCAAACAACTATTCTAGGTCCAGAATCGTTAGAACAGTCTCATGAGATTTTGAAGCAGTAGCCTCAACAGGTTCCTCATTTTTTGTTTATATCATTGCTGTCATGATTTTGCACTCCACTTCCCAGAAATCACTTGTCATTCAAACTGCAAATAATCAGTCAGGTTCTTACAGTACTATAAGCAATGAGGTCTCACATGGATGCTCTATTTTCTGCCAAAGCTAGAACTATTTGGTCTATTTGAGAGATGTGTGGCCTGTGCTCTCCTCTGTGCTGGTGGGACTCTGTAAAAGGTGATCTCTGGGGGTGTCCTGATCAGGGTTTTTAAAGATTGGGTATCTGCAGATACCGAGTCCGATCCAATACTGATTTTTATCACAAACATGGATGTTTATGATTGGTATACAACTCCACAAATAATCCCTGAGAGAAGGCAGAGGTGAGGTGAAGACAGGGAATGATGGGTTTCTGAACTTGTATGGACAGAGGCTGAACTACCCAAACACGTTAGTTGTAAGCTGCAGATGCCAGCCGTGTCCCGACTTGAAGTTCAGCACCTCGGCTTCGTAACAGGCATTGCAATCATGCATTTCGTTTCTGTCTGCCTAACTCTGTCCTGATCTCTCTCTTTCTGCCTGTCAGTGCTTGTGAGGAGACAGACGGGGCTGTGTTCTGCTAAACCACTTCTGAGCTGTCCCCTTTCACTTACTATGGAGCCTTAACATATTATTGCCAACCACCTGAGCCTGACTGGGGGGCTAATGTCAGGCCAGGATGTACTCAACCTAAAGTTGGGAGCAGACCCTCAGACCAGACGCCCCACTCATAACAACTATTTCCATCTACATACACAGATTTCTTTGGTGCCATATTTGAGTTGGGGCTGGACACCTCTATCTGCGGTTTGTACTATCGCCATCATGTTTGATCGTCACCTGCAGTCCTACTGCAGTAACTTCCATTGGAACGTTCCATTTGTTGTAATGGAAAGGCCGATCCTTTTCGGCGCTGTGTCTGCCATTTTCGCAGCTTCCTCTTGGATGCGTGCCTACCATCTGGCATCTTGCTGCTACGTTTATATAAAGTTTTCTTGGCTGGGGGCTACACACCCACTGCCCTAAGGTTGACGACCAGAAACATCCTGAACACAGCACAATAAGAAATTACAATACAGACAGGGGGCAGCGTCTCTGCAGATACAATTGACCCTTTGATAAGCCACGCCCGGATGGGTGCAATTTTTGCCCTTCCCTAAACCTAAAACCCAAGGGAAGAATTGCCGGGCAGGGGTCAAGCAGTGTGGGAGGCCCCATTCACAACTAAATTTCAACAGGATTAACAAAAATACCTCCGTTAGCTCCAAGCTAAGAACACGCTAATGTTAGCTAGCCAGCTAACTCAGCAAAGCATTGCTTGGAAATAAAGACGGTTCTTTGTTCATAATGGATATATTTGAACGTAAAATAAGATGATTAAAGGCAAGACTGAGGCTCACTGACATACTTTAAAATATATTTCAGCATTTTGTTCATCGACTCTCTCTCTCTGGCTCTCTCAGATATTTCCCCTGTTCGCCAAAAATAACTTAGTATTCCGTTGGGAATGTCTGACACCGGCGCAAACATACTGTAAATAGACGTGACAGGCCTGAAAGCTTGACAGGCGTAGCAACAGTTACTAAGGAGGGCGGGGCTTAGTGAAGGGTCAATTCAGCTCACCGAGTGAGCTAGCCGCACCGCTGTAGTAAATATAATTATGATGAAAAGTTTCAAACATAAGGGTAAACCTGTGTGGAGATACAGTCCTACTGCTTCTGCAGTATGTGAGAAACAGGAGGTGGAACCTGCTTACGTGGCAGCCTGAATTGGCTCAGTCCAATTATAAGGCAACAACACAACATTAAAAACAGCTTGTGTTAGTTTCTCTTATTTTATAATCAAATAATTGAGCATTTCCCTGAAGTTAACTTCCCTCTGAACCTCTTCCTCCAATGATTAATAAAACTTAACTAAATCAAGAAGGGGAGTGGTTCCTGCTGATTAGCATGACATCCATCAGTTTCTCCCCTTCCTAATGGTGACTTCACAGCAGTTTGCAGAGCCGAGAGCTGAAGGTGGGGGAGTCTGCGTCCCGCCCGACGTAGCCAGTGGTTGTCCTGTGCAGTCCTCTGCTGCATCTTTTAAATATGCTGGGATATAACGAGCTACAGGAAACCACCCCCCCACACCGCCATGACTCACCAACTGACTGACGACCTGAATTTGTTTTACTGTAGGTTTGATAAGGCCCCACTCACACCCCTCACCCGCCCCGACACCAATCAACCACCCACACCCTCCCCACTAACCCCCATCTGTCAAGCTCCTGAAGTTTGCAGACGACACAACGGTCATCGGCCTCATCCAGGATGGTGACGAGCAGGATGGCAACAGCTGGCCCTCTGGTGCGCTCAGAACAACCTGGAGCTGAACACGCTCACAACTGTGGAGATGATGGTGGACTACAGGAGGACCCCCCAAAACTGCCTCCCATCACCATACTGAACAACACTGTCTGCTGTGGAAGCCTTCAGGTTCCTGTGATCCACGGTCTCCCAGGACCTAAAGTGGTAAACACCATCATCAAAAAGGCCCAGCAGAGGACGTCTGCTAGACTGGATTATTGCAGAGTAGAACTGGATCAGCAGCTCCTGAGGCAGGTGGAACTTCCTGAGCTGGAACAGGAAGTTCCACCTGCCTCAGGAGCTGCTGATCCAGTTCTACTCTGCAATAATCCAGCATGTTCTCTGCACTTCATCACTGTCTGCTTTGGATCGGCCACCAAACAGGACGGGAACAGACTACAGCGGACAGTCAGGACTGCAGAACACCTGCCCTCCATCCAGGACTTAGACACGTCCAGAGTCAGGAACCATCCCTACAAAAAAATCACACCCCGCACACAACCTGTTCCCCCCGTCCCCTCTCGGGGGCGCTACAGAGCACTGTACGCCAAAATGACCTGACTCCAGAACAGTTTCTGCCCGCAGGCC
>CM022475.1:2735893-2760181 GCA_011952105.1 Coreoperca whiteheadi | reverse complement strand
CAGCTGACACCAGACTCCAGTCACATTAACATCCACCGTACCTGCACATTTCTCTCATGGTTGATGTAAATATTAATAGTCTTAAATCTCCAAACCAGAGATATACTGTGTGTATCATCTACCTCATGGACATACGCTCCCTGTTACATTAATCACATTTCTCTCTGCACCACTGCACTAACTGTCGTACTGCTGCGTGTGTAAACAGAGCGCGCGGAAAACCGGAGTCACATTACTTGTATGTGAACACATACCTGCCCAATGAAGCGGATTCCGATTCTGAATAGGGAACTAGCAGGATGTGGGTGTGTAGCCGCTCTTTAAAGTGATGTTGGTAATATATCGCCCTGTGTAGCTTCCTGGCCATGATAAAAGCCCCACATCTGGGATTGGTTGCCCCGGTTTTGAGAACAGGGGTGACAAAGACGTGTATGATGGAGAGGTGTAGGAACCTTATGAGTTATGAAACTAACAATGAACTACATTGTTGCACTTTATCAAAACATTTCAGAACGTAGACTGTACACAAAGATGGACGCCACGTCGCCGCCCCTTCCCGCTGCACTAAATGAAGCCACAATATCCCGACACGGGCGCAACCAGAGTCTGTGCAGTTGTGATCAGAGCTGGAGCCGCGGTATCGAGGTCCCGCCCACACACCCAGCCGACTCAATGGTGAGCAGAGCTGTCAATCATGACGTGAACCCCCCCCCTTTTTATAGCATCCAATAACTAACTCAAACCAAAGCTCCCAGAAAAACGAACGCTTGAACAAACATCAGCATGATGAGAACGACCTGAACTGGCAGAAACCACCTTTGGTTGACATTTATTCGACGTGAACTTTGAGTTTTTAGTTTGGCTCGCATCCCATCCACTAACATGCAGGGGGCGGGGTTTATGACCTGTACTGCAGCCTGCCACCAGGGGGCGATCCAGGTGTTCTGGCTTCACTTCGGGGGGCTGACATGTCGTCCATCTCTATATACAGTCTATGGTTCACAGTAAAAGTTGTAAATCTATTCATAATTGTCCCTTTACAGTGATGCTAAAAATGAGTCTGCATACTAAAACGATATTTGTAGTCAGATAATGCACGATGCAGATTTATGGCCTGTAAAAAAACCTTTCTGGATGCTAAATTGTCCCAGTCTACCTGCGATTGGTAGAGGAGCCATACAAGTGTGTGTGTATGTGCCAATGTAACACAGACACACACACACACACACACACACACGGTATGGTAAGCGAGGCTAATACATTACACACACATGTGCAAGGAAAGATTAGTGCACAAGTATTCACACATGCCAGACCAAATAGGTCATCATTTGTGTTCTGTCTGACTTTTGCCTAGGAGGGCAGAAACCTCACCTGCAGGCAAACACCTGGGCCTGTGCCGGTAGAGAGAGGTTGGCACACAGTGAGAGAGAGAGAGAGAGAGAGAGAGAGCAGGCTGGCAATGGCGGCCTAAAGGAAGGCATAAATACTGTATGAAGGAGGGGAGGGAAGAAGCCAAACGGGGAGACGAATGGGAAGCTGAAGAGTAAAGAAGAGTGGGTGAATGAGGAAAGACAAAGAGAGGGCGGGGCAGACAAAGGGAGATGAACAAAAGGAAAGCGTGTCGAGAGGGTGGGGGGAGACCGCAGCTAAGGGTTCGAGTGGACATAGAAATGCTCAGTCATAGCCGTTTTTGACCAAAACCCTTTAACCTAACTCCTCAGGGTACCACAGACCATATAACACTAGATCATTACGGTATGCACAGCAGAACCTGAAGGCAGCAGTTCAACGCTGGAAACAGGAGGGGCGTACCTGAACACAGCATGGGCTACACTGGGGGGGCTATGTATCAAATCTCAGCTCACACTGTTACCATGGCATCTTAACACACACACACACACACACACCGGACCCAGATGTCCAACAGTGATGATGTCAGTATTGACAGGGCTGGAACAATGGAGCCAGCTGCTGCGGAACCTCCCTCTCAAGTCATGAAGTTGGAGCCCGTGTGCACACGTGGGAATACATACATGCCGAATGTTCCACCGGGAAATGTGGGTTTACACAGAGTAGCTTCCTCCAGTAGAGTGCTGATATACTCCACTGTAACAAGGTGTTTGTGTGTGCGTCCGGCTAACCTTTGCCTTTTTCTTGTGAAATGTTGAAGCGATTTATGCGGAGTCCATCCGGTGTCATGGAGAACACAAACCAACCGACAAACGGATCGTAACATTAAACATTAGGAGTAACAATTTGACACACGTTTGAGGAATGTCAAAATGAACACGACGTTGTTAGACAGGCACACACCTCTGTTCAGAATCAGAACCTTCAACGGGAACTCCCAGTGTCCACTGGAACGGGAGTTAGCCTAGACGTGGCTGCTCCAGACCTGAATGAAATCTTTGGTATTCCATTCATCACAACACTCCTTCTTTATACAGTGGGGACTGCAGGTTGATGTACACTGTAGGGTGGTCAGCTAGCTGTGGCTGCTACCAGTGCGCCGCATGCTGTAAGCCACTGCGTGGCCTCATGTGGCTGAAGCTTGTCCGACCGTGGAGTATCTGATGTAGAGTAAATGATCAAGCTTTGACATAATGCACACTGGGCTTCGGATGGGGACATGTTGATTTAGCCTGTTTAACAATGTTGTCTTCCCAAAACATGTTAAACTCGTTCAAAGTATCTCCAGTTAACTTGTGTGAACAAATGATTAGTTTCCGAGCAGGATTTCTTCTTTATTTGTCAGTTCTCAATGACACCTTCCAGGTGCTGTAGTTTTACCTCTTCAGTCCTCCAAAATGTCTTCAAGTGAAACGTGACAAGAAAACCAAATGACTACACACAGCTTATTGACCTATGCAAGCTGTGACCAGGTTCAAGTTACTGCTGTGTTTTCCTATAGGCCAAAAAGGTTGGGAACCACTATATCAGAGCTGGTTGTCCACTGACGCTGTATCTGCCATGACAGCAACATTACCAATGCCGTTACTTCCTTGACTGCCACCACGTTTAGCAACGTTGATGTTGTGCAAAATCTGAAGTTCTCGAGGAACATACCCCAGTGTTGGTCTGAAATGATTCAACCGTGAGCTCCGCAACGTGTGTGTACACAACGTTACAAAAGAGTGTGGGACTAATCTCATTGGATTTCTGTCGAGGATGGGAAAAGAAACCCTCAGGAGATGAAAGCTCTCCATTGAAACAGTCCAACCCCCTCCTTGTTGAGTGTATGGCTCTCTGCTCCGCAGGTTACAAAGTTGTCTCAGCGCTCTATCCTTTCTACCAGCCAGCAGGGTGTATACAATGTGTCTGCCTGCTATTGTCCATTGTCACGTACTGAATGGCTGTGGTGAAGCTGGTCTGGCCTTCCAAGCAACAAAGGAAATACCGAGCCTCAGGCACACGTACAATAAAGGGTCAAAAGTGTACAGAATTCTTGGAATTCAAATTCAGGACAGAGCCAGGTCAGCTAAGGTAAGAAAAGGGTCCAAAATGTATTCAGTAATCAACAGTGTCGGAGTAGGTCTATGTCAGGTCTCTGAATATACACATACATATATATATACATATATATATACACACACACAAATCTGTAGGGCTGGGTATCGAACCCTAACCAACGAAAACCGCCCTGGTTTCCCAGCACCTGACGCAGACCTTGTTGACCTGGGCGACGTCCAAGCCGGTACGACTCTTATTTTTGCAGTTCATTAATGCCCGTGAAGGGTCCACCTGGAGATTGCCCCGCCCTGACTGGGAATCGATCCCGCAATTGCCTGTACCAAAGCCAGTGATTTAATTAAATTAAATAGCGTAGACTACTGCACTTGTGTGTAGTCGTCCCTAACGTCTGGGGTTTTCTACGTCATCGAAGTGACCAGTAATAAGTTTATGTTTGATGCCATCATCATGCCGTGGTAGCTGGGTCACGGTCTTCTGGGCTTCTGTAGTTCAGTGTTGTGTTGCTACTCACCTGAAGGCCAACAAGAGAAACCACAGAGGAGACGGTTTGAAGGCAGGGTATTTCTTAAAAGTGTCTTTACGTACCAACACACATGAAAAAATGAAATGCCTCTGTCTCTGTAGTTCCAATTTCACCATGAAACCGCCATCTGAATAAAGGCTTTTCAACTTTTGGCCTTGCACCTTTCTTCTTTTCTGGACGTTTGTGTTCCCTACCAAAGTCTGAGCACTTCTTAAATATGCTTGCTTGGGCTCTGGGTTTGACCAAATGATTAACTGTATAATCACGAAGATAACTGGCAGATGACTACATAATGAAAACAAACATTAGCTGCAGCACTATCATTTCCAACAACACTTGAAAGCAGCAGGTTAAAAACGGACAAAGAGCTGCAGGCTAGCCTGAATGCTGCTGTAAAGAGAAGGCTAGTGAAGGTGGCTAACCCTTTATTGGAAGTCATTTCCAGTGCTGCAGTCCCAGCCTGATCGCTCTACATCTCGTGCTTTGTCTGTCTGGGTGCTCTATTGTATTTGATTAATTGGATTTGTCCCACATCATTTAGCTGCTGGAACACCCTCCTCCATCCACAGTCTGTTGCCTTCAATCTGTGTGTGTGTGTGTGGGGGGGGGGGGGTGTTTGCCAGATCAGCTGATGCAAAGGCTCCCCTTCAAAGATGTGGCAGCCCTGAACCAAATGTCTTAACATCCTCGAAATACTGTATCTGAGCCCAATAAAGCACTTTTGATCCCCCCCCCCTATTATTTTACATGTATTTCTGAGCATTGAAATTAACCCTGATGACATGAATCATCTGTCTATTAAGCTGCCCCCCGTGCCCTTTTCCTCTCAATAAAGAAAGTGACAGAGAGCCCAGCTGCCCACCCCCCGCAGGGCTGCTGATGCTGGGAGCAGCCTCCAGCCTCCAGCCCAGGGTGTGCACCTCCCGTCACCCCCCCTCTCTCCTCCTCTCCTTTGTGCCCCTCCCAGTCCCCTTCCCAGCCCTGCTCCTGCTGCTGTAGCCGGACTCCTCGGGGTGATACCATGTCCCAAGCCAAACTGCAAACATGCTCTATATGGGGCCAATGCTTGTAGTCTGCTACAGTAGACTAACAGACTATTACAAATTACAGTGGAACGTCGAAATAAGCTGAATCTATTCCAATGGCAACAAGACATTACTATTAAAGACCATTCATCCCAACGTTAAGCCTTTAATAACGGTGGAAGGTTATGGGACTAAAAAAACACCAAAGCACACAAAGTTGGCTAAAAGCCAAAAGTCCCTACAGGGGTTTTATGTCTCTACTTGCAAGATACTTCAGTCTTTAAAACTGCGTCCTGAAATAAAAGCCAACATCCATCCTCTCCCATCACTCCGGGGAAGGGAGCTAACACCGAGCTAACAGCTCCGTGACAACAGCAAGCCAGGCTAGCAGCTCACAAGCAGCGCGCCGGCTGTGGAAGACAGCCGGGCGGTCCGCTGTGCTCCGCGGCGGCAGCCCTTACCTTGGTCGGGTTTCTCCTTTTCCACGCGGAGCACTGCTCTTCTCTCGCGCCGGCTACAACACAGCCAGGGCAACCAGCGGAGACTGACAGCTGTGGCGGCCAATCGTAGGCTCCGTTACCAGAGGCGGGTCTTGTGGCACACCTTTCTCATTGTGGAAGGGGAGCTTTCTCCTCATGGTGTGGTGCACGTGAAGTCAGGGGACGGGTCGGAACCACGAACAGTCAGGGGACGGGGCAGAACCACACACGGTCAGGGGACGGGGAAGAACCACGAACAGTCAGGGGACGGGGCAGAACCACACACGGTCAGGGGACGGGGAAGAACCACATACAGTCAGGGGACGGGGCTGAACCACGTAAGGTTAGGAGAGGGGGCAGAACCACATAACGTTAGGGGATGGGGCAGAACCACACACATTCAGGGGACGGGGCAGAACCACACACAGTCAGGGGACGGGTCGGAACCACGCACAGTTAGGGGACTGGGCAGAACCACATACAGTTAGGGGACGGGGCAGAACCACACACAGTAAGGGGACGGGGCAGAACCACACACAGTAAGGGGACGGGGCAGAACCACGTAACGTTAGGAGACGAGGCAGAACCACGCACAGTCAGGGGACGGGTTGGAACCACGTAACGTTAGGGGACGGGGCAGAACCACATACTGTCAGGGCACGGGGTAGAACCACGTAACGTTAGGAGACGGGGCAGAAACACACACAGTCGGGACGGGGCAGAACCACATACAGTTAGGGGACGGGGCAGAACCACATAACGTTAGGGGGCAGGACAGAACAGGATGGTTGCCAAAACAGAGACGTCCTCCTGACTCACGACTTTTGCGGCATGAAGATTACAACGCTTCAAGCAAACAAGGAAACGTTTGAATCAAAGTTGCAAAATAATAATATCGCACGTATCTGCAGAGCATTCACCCGCAACATATTTCATTTGTTAATACCTCCTGGTAGCAACTAGGCGTGCTAATGTTTGTATGGTTATGTTTAGGCAGCTCAAAGCACTCTGTTCAGGTTTGAGGAAGATCTTAAATACTGAAAAAAGCACAACTCTCTCCCTAATCTCAAAGTGTTTTAGTAGACTTAAACTCCACGATGCTCACTGTCCAATAAATGCACTAAAATAAAATTATGAACTGAGAAAATTAAAGTCAGCCTCATTATGATGGAGACCTCCGGAGCTCCCCTAAGGGCACACTGCATCCAGTTCAGATGTAACTGGCAGAAACATTCAATGCTAAAGGACATGTGACTGTTTAAGGATGAGAGAGGAGTCGTCGACAGCAGAGGAACAAAGTAAGACGAGAAAGCAACCAGTTTCATCGAGACACCGAAGACATTGTTCAAGATAAATCTTCTTCTCGGCAGATTTACATTTGTTCTTAATTCATTTCCAACACAACGCTGAACTGAACATTTTGGTACAAGGTGGACATCAGATGTTTCTTTGCAGATTTGCAATAATGGCAACCAGGAAACAAATCAGGCAGAGATTCAGCCAGAACACCGCAGCATCCATCAGGCACTGGGATTTCTTTCGAATGACTGATAATTATTAGAGAAACAAACGTACATTTTCACAAAACTAACATAACACTCGTGAAACTTTCATTCTTCTACACTGAAAAATGTTCTCATAGCAGCATGCACCGTGTTCCTGTGAATGGAAGGACTACCCTCATCATGTCTGACGTACAAACGATCATAACCATGTCAAAGTTAGCGGGTTGTGTGTGGCGGGAACAGGAAGGAGAACCCAAATGCAGACTGCTGAGATGAGAAGTGGAGGGTTTATTTTGAGGTTCCAAGCAGGCAGTCAAAAGCCAAGACATCAAGGGTAGTCAAAATCCCAGAAACCAAACAACAGGTCAAAGTCCAAAAACAAAGCATAAATCCAACAGGGGGGTGTGAAACCCCCTGGGAGGAACACAAGGAACTGACGCAGAGACAGGGAACAATCAGGACATCAGGGACAGGAAGTAAAACCAGCAGACACATGAGGGAACAGACAAATACAAAGTAAAACAGGAAGTAATCAAACCAAACCCCCAAAATACAAACTGAAAAAATTAATTTCAAAATAAGACAAGACCACGCAGAACCAAAACCATGACATACCCTAACCCTGTGGACGCGAGTGGGGAACTGGCATCAGCAGATAACAATGATGTGATGATCAGGAGCCCTGATTTATTGACTTGTCTTTACATGCCGAATAAAACACTGCTTCTGCAGCATTGCAGAGTTTCTGCTGACAAGTTTAAACACGTGGGAAACAGCTCTCTAAACTAAAACTGCGGCGTATTAATACTTGGTTTTTGCGGCTCTGGGTCTATCAGTTGTTAGAACATTGTGCTCACCATAGTTCATTGCTGAAATCTGGGAACATGGCGACATTGCTGCGAGTCAGACAATCGTTTGACGTTGAACCAGAAGCTTGCTTGAGTCCAGAGGTTTCTGATCGCCGTCATTATCTCTTCCAAGTAAGTGACAGACCCGTGTGATCGCCTGACTGCTGGTGTTTCTTGACCCGTTTTTAGGGATGTCCCCATGGCCCCAGATCTCAGCAATATACTTGAGCACAATGTTATCATAAGCAATAGAAACGAAGATCAGCCAGACCTGTAAGTGCAAACCAGGCTGTCTCAGACCCCAGAAACCCGGGTGGACAATCGAACCTGAAATCATGCGTTGTGAATGGAGCACCTTGTCAAAAGCCTCTCAGGTTTTGAGTGAATCTCCAGACACCAGAGGATGTTTCCCGATGAATGAATGAATGTGTTTAAAGCTGTAAATACAGCTGCTTTGGAGAGTCCGAAGTAGGACCCTTTCTGCTGCAGTGTGAACGCGCCGGTTTTAGTTTAAGTTAGATTTAGGAAAACGGTTTGGACCATTTCTACTACTAGAACCTCTGGCTTATCTTAATGTTCCTACAGCTGCAGAAATGTGACACTGACAGTTCTTTTCTTCAGTGTCTCCTCTTGCTTGAGATGAGCTTCCCCAGCTATTTGGTGATCATCTTTCACCGTTGGAACAACTCCACTCTCCATTGTGATCTTCCACACACTTATATGTTACACACTTACAGTCATTCCATACGTAACTCTGACATTCATCTACCAAACGCAAGAACTCCAATCCAAGAGTCTGTAGTTTGGATAAAGCACTTTAATAGCAGATGAATATTAGAAAGAGGACATGACGCTTTATGACAACAGTTAGTGTGTTACTTACAGGAGCAAACTTCATTTGACACTCAGATTAAACTCAAGATTTGATATGTTTCTCTTCAGAAGCTCTCATCTCGGCAACGCTATTCATTCGACACTACGCCCTTAAGATTTCAAAATAAAATCCCTTCCCTAATATTGCAATTAAATAAATAGCTAACACAAGCTAATGAAAGCAGCTGACCTGGGCATTTCATTTGACACAATTTAAACCAGAAAATAATGCACCACTCAAACCACATTGATGATAATGTTTTCATACATTTCTGATCTGAGGCCAGGGCACAAGCCTAATTTCCCCATCCTCATGCATGCCGAAGAGTTATACACCATGGCTTGTATACAGACAAATATATCTGGTATATGTCCAGTAAATGTTCACATACATCTTGCAGTATGTTAGATGGCGCGATGATCGATCTACGGCCCAGAAATCATCAAGCAAAGCTGATGGACCTCAGCTTCAATGTGGAGCTTAGCTTCTAAACAACTTATAGGGAAGATATAACACAGTTAGAGTACTGAGTTTTAAATCAAGCAAGACCCCACTTGTTCTGCTTAAGTGCTGCTGCAGGTCTGCGAAGCTTAACAAAGTCACCATGGGCTTTTTTTGTTTCTGGTAACAAAATCATGTTTTCCCTCAGCTGCGTCTCATGATTGGTTGAATGCTCCTTTCCAGAGGTCAAAAATAGCTTATAAAAATATTGTCTTTTGTTTTTTTGATATGAGTGCATGTCATTATGGCAATGCTGCTTGTTGACACCTTTACACACCCTGAAACCCTTCTGTACTGTATGTTTTCTCCTAAGGCCTCCTCCTTTTTATCCCCCCCCTTTTCTGTGATTCACTGCCATGGTGTGGCCCCTGTCCAGGCCTGGCTCTTCTATCTGTGCTGATTTATGAGATGCTTGTGTAAGATATGGGAGCGCATTCAAACATATTAGGGCACGCATATCAAAAGTACCCGGCCGGTCCTTCCCACCTTCTCGGACTGAACAGAACATGAAAACAAAAGCAGATGATAAGGTGCTTTTTGAGTAAAAGATCACAGAAGCTGGAGTCGTCTCTTATTCCTGTCTTTGGCCTTGACATGCTTGAACAGTGAGTGTGTACAAGTCTGCAGTCTCTTCACTGGCCTAAAGTAATGGCACGGGCGTAAAAATGAACTGGCTTGACAATGCAACAGGCAGTCAGTGCAGGGAGAGAAACTTAAAGTGACGGCGGAACAGCGAGAGAGAAGACAGCAGCAAACAGATGATATGTAGACGGATAAGATGGAGATAAACCCTCGCAAAGTGAAAACAAACAAACTAGTTGCTGATGAAAAACTTGAGATAGACACAGGGAGATAAGTCGAGATTGACAGAGTAGAAGACGGTGCACATACAAGAGGCAGAACCACAGAAACCTGGGGGAAGGCCTGCACGAGAATTAGAAAAAGCTGCTATTTTTGTGTCGGAAAGCATCGTGATTGGCGGGCGGGGGGATGGGGGGGATGCAGAAACCACATGGGAGGCGAGGAGCATCAACACAGGCCATGCAAACGCAGCTCCTCGTCCTCTTCTGTAAGGCTGTCAGTCAAACATTTGCACCACATCGCATACAAAAAGCTACAGATGCTGCCTCAACATGGAGAGAATGTTCCCGCAGGGGGCGGCCCTCGGAGGCGGCGCAGGCAGATGGCAGGGCGTTTTACAGGTGGAAAGTAAGGGTATCATGGCGGTGCATATATAGATATTTCAGAGGGGTTGGTTCTCTTTTCAGCTTCCTCCCAGACAGGACAGATGCTTGTTGAGATGTTGCTTTTTTTTCTGTCTAAAAAAGGCGTGCCTTCTTCTTCAGGTCGTTCTTCTTCCAGAGGGCCAGGCGGTCAAACAGCTCCAGGGTCATGCCGAAAACCCGCTGGAAGTCCTCAGGAGATAGGTGCCTCTGGAACAGCAAAACGTACTCACTTAGCGCAAAAGACCAATATTGTACATGAAGCAGGTCAGACTTTTAAGACACTGTCCTCACTGGGCAAAGTCAGCATTGGTCATACAAACAGCTTTAATTAAAAACCAGAGGGTGGGTGGCAAATGAAAGGACACTGGGATTAGCGTACTGCCTTTTACCAACAGTCAACAGCGGTGTCTTTTCACCAAGCAGGTGACCCCTCTCTAAACTAAGAGCTTGTAGTTGCTTAAACTAAAAAAACTAAACTAAAATGCACCACCTCAGTGTCTGTGCTGTACTGAAGGGGGCGCCAGATTAAAAATAATGCTCAGTGGCCATCTGGAACGTATTGACAAGCAGCTATTTTGTTGTTTAGGTATGAAAACCTTTTGAATTTACTTTTTTGAACAGTGTCCCTTTGGCTAAAAGTGGCAATTACATCACAGAAATATGCATGCTGGGTTTACTTCTTTTACTTTTGAGATAAAACCACTGATGTTTATTTGTGACTTGCTAAACCTGGTAGCATTAGTACATAAGAGTCTAAAAGTCAGTGAAATGACTCCGTTATGTCACTTACACAGCAATATCTATCCAAAGTGTGTTAACTTTAGCTAAAACTGGCCACCCTGAGCTACTGGCAACCAGATCAAGTAAGGCTATAGAAGCAAAAGTTACACCGAATCACGTTAAGGCCGTGTTGAAAACTAGGAAGTGCGGATTTTTTCAGTTTTTAACACTTTCTAAGTGCCTGGTCAAACCAGAAAGTGGCACAGCAAAATGAATTTGCCCATACTAGGGAAGTAGGTGGTGCTGAAGGCTTGGTAGCATAGCTGTAAAGTGGCCAACATTGGTGGTGGCGAGGTTCGCTGTGGCAGAATGGATCCAAAGAGGAAAGCTCTAGTTGGCGTTCAGGAGGGCATGGTGCAACACAGCTAATGTGATGGCTTCTTCAGATTTGGACTGTGACTCACTAAAATACTGCAATTGCATTGAAATAATTTGATTTCAGCTCAAAGGTTTGCTGCTATACGTTGTACAGCATGTTGGAGTAATCCAGCCCTAACGCTGGCTGTCTCCTCTCTGTCTTCAAAGCTGGGCTAATGAAGCACATGTTCTACTGAGGCACAACGCATCTGGTTCTTTGGCTCAATTAAACATAGGTTTTACCTGAACCAATGAGATTATTTCTGCCTCCAGGACAGCCCCAGTGTATGGTAAATCACAGCAGCTCCATGCTCTCAGACTGGACTCACACAGAAGACATTCATCAATCCTAAGATCATGTTTGTGTTCACCACATAGGCAGGCGTTACTTTGCCTTCTGTATTGAAGTTTAACACACCAAATCCAATTCTGTGCCTCAGAAGTTCATCCAAACACAACTGCCATCCAAAACCCAGCTTGGCCCTCGCTGCAAACACTCCCTAACTCCTCTGTAAATGTCAGAAATATACCATGGAACCAAAGCATGCATGGTATTGATTTAGACCCAGAACAAAAGCATACGCCACTTTATTGTAAGACTTGGCTGCACTGTGCGTCTCTCTGATGACAGTGATAGTAAATTAGAGGGAGGCTGTTGCCGTGTAGTAGCCAATCACCTGGTTTCTATAGCAACCAACAGAGGGGGAATGTGGAGCAATTGTTTTCCTCCCCTTAGGCAAAAGCAGCAGATCCCTGTAATTTGTCACTCGCCATGCTGACAGGATAATAACATGACAGTACAGCGACAGAGAGGACATTACTAGCGATTGTAAAACCAACGCCCCTACAGTGATGTCTTCTATCAGTGGTCAATGGCACAACGCATGCCGCGACACCACTGTCGGGGGTACGGCTGCGTGTGCATCATGCTGGAGAGTGTGGACCCAAAGACAGAACGGGATTTTCTGTGGATTCAACCTTTAAGGCAGTCCACACTGGTAGTCCCGCAAACTCAGACAGGACAAATGGGTGAATGATCGTATGATCATCCAGGATGTGCTGAGCCTGCAGACTGGGCGGCTTTTTCTTCCTGCATTTCGGACACAGAAACCTGGTTCCAGATTTGGTTCCTGGGCCGTAGTTTGTGCTCCCCAACAAGTTCGTCCTAAAGTCATACTTTCTGACGTCCCAAGAACTGTTGGAGAGGAGTCTGCAGTACCCATATTGTGCAGCCGTCATGTAGTTGCTCGTATTACTATCAGGACTTGAGACAGGAACCTCTATTACTGTTATCAACATCGAATTGATAACAGAACGCGAAGAAGCTAAAGGAACTATTTTAGTTGCTTACACTATTTAGTTGAGAGATCAAAACTTTATTATCAATTGGACTTTGACAAACTTAACAGCTGCAGATTCTGGCATACAATATATATTTGTTACATTTATTTATAATATCTTTTATATATCTCCAGTCCTATAAAATCCTCCCTCGAGCCCACCCCATGTTACTTAAAATGCCACAAAAGGTTGATTAACCCCCTTTGAAATGCTGTATTCTGTGTTTACAGACAGGAATCCAGGAAATATTGAATGATTGGAATCTTTTGTCATGAAAATGGCTAAATTGGAAAGGCTTGGAAAGCAAAAAGGCTTAGTAAAAAAAAAAACAGTGAAGAATGAAAGAGCATGATGGAACCTACACCACTTTGGGGTCAAGGATCAGGAACAGTGGTGGGTAAAACTGACACACTTACATTCACACTAATGACAATCCGGCTCCAGTCTGGTGATCCCAACCACAAAGGGGACCTCTTAGGTCATCAACACCTCCAAATCCCGACAGTCCGACTCCTCTTGGGACAATATTCCCGTCCAGGCTCACGGCTCTCATATTGGGTTACTGAACGTTTAAATATTTGAAAGGGTCGTTTTTGGAAAACAAAGGTTCATGAAACCTCTTCTGAGAAGAGGAGGGCCATCAGTGCTGCACCACAAACCACAATTTGAAGTTTTTAACTGGGGTTTTCCTAATCCTATGTGGAACTTCATTTGAGACTACTTTACTGGCTAAAATATTTCCTGTTTTCAACTGAACAAACCTAATGAGTTCTGAATCTGTAAATGGGTAGTGTAAGAATAACAGCTGCAGGAAATTAGTTATTATGGAACATTAAGTTTGTGCTTAATTTTTTATTATAACATATTACATGTGGGTTCAACTTGCTGTGACCCAGTGCGAGAGCCAGTAATGTGATACAACATCAGAACGTTAAGACCAATACCACTGCCAGTTACATTCACATTCAATAAAGCCCGCAATTGATTAACTTTACTTAGAATGTTGCAGCTTGAACTTCAAGAGTTTTACACCTGTATGTCATTGTTGGACGTGTCAGTCCAAAACCATGGGCATTAATCTGCTGCTGTAACAGCCTGCACTCTTCTGGCTGCAGGGCTTTGCTCCCATTCAGCTACAAGAGCAGTAGTGACAAAAAAAAGTCTTTCTACCTGTTCCAAATGGCCACACTCGGGGTGGGGGCTGGAGGCACCACACACCTTCGTCCCATTGTTACCAGCAGGCAACCCAAGGCAAGAAACACTAGCCTAGCAGCTAATGCTACTTCTAAAGCGCCAAGCTGGACTTATCTAAACTATTACACTTCAATTCACTAACAAATGGTAATATCAAATGAATCTGTATGTTCCTTTATGAAGCTAGATTGGCATCAAAGAAATTCAGAGTTTGATCCCCTAGACATTGTTTTACCAGCCACAGAAAAATCAGTACAATATTTATTTATTCATTCAACTCATCAATTACATTTTCAGCTAATTTGAGAGTCCCTAAATTAGCTAAATTAGCTCCCTACCAAATTCAATATAATTCTGGTAGAGAAATACTAAATCCATTTATTTAGTTTCATTTAACCAGTAGATTTTCTTTTACTAAGAAAAGTCAAAGTGAGGCTCATTGCCGCAGCGGTAGCTATGGACACTCAGCCCTTGTGGAAAGGTAGCAAGCCTTTGTCGTTTTCCTCTGGTATATTTTCTTAGATTCAATGGGCACGGTTTTGTTGTTGTTTTTTTGTCTGGATTTGACTCAGACTCTGACTTGTCCTGGACACACCGAGGCCCTTAGGGGCCTAGCCCAAATCATGAAATACTTACTCACACACTTTTGGCCCTACAGAGTATCTATTTCTTTTTTTGTATGCACAATTGCAATCATTCAATGCTCACTACAAGAATTGGAGATAGCACTTCTCTAAGCTCTGGCTGCTACTTTGGTCCCACCTGGCTTAGCTGCCTGGCTACTTTACCCATAATTCTGAAGTCATTCTTCAAACCACAATTTAACTTTTTCTCAGGCTTTTTAATGAACTGTGGAAAGAAGGGGGGAAACGACAGAGCAGGGAGAAGAAGATTAGAGCTCACCTCCAGTCTGGTGCGATCTACATCTCTGGGAAGCTTCACTTTCACTCTATGCGTCACTGCCAGAATTTCATAGGGGTAGATCTGGCACACACAAAGTAAGCATTGTGGGAGATTTATTAGGCAATACAATTATAATCCAGTGTCCAAACAAAGCTGCCAAGAATATTATTTGTAAAGCATTAACAAAAGAGGGAAATCTTACCTTGTATTCTGAGGGAGGAAAAGAGAGAGAGAGAGAGAGAGAGAATTAATCTCGGTGGAACAATGTGTTTTCATTTGAAGAGCAGATCTTTTATGAAAACTACCATAATAGAGCCTGAAAATAAATGACACCTTGTGGACTCAAATCTCCCCAAAAATATTGGGTTTCAAAGGTGTCAAAAGCATTATAAACGGTTGCTCTGCACGCGCACACACACACACACACACGCACACACACACACACACACACACACACACACACACACACACACACACACACACACACACACACACACACACACACACACACACACACACAGTTATGAGGTTGGCTACCTGTCAACTCAGTCTTTGCCCAAGATACAGCCAGGACTGTACACACACACTTGTAAATACACACCAATAATTCTGCAGCTGGAAAAATGACATCACCTCTCTACGTCGTTACCTCCAGCAACTGATCTGGAGCCAGAGCTGTAGGGCTCTGCAGGCTGGGTCAAGATCTGTACTTAAAGGAAAGATGACTCGAGCCTTTTCACATTTTATAGTTTAACATTTTAGCTGACACTGTTATCTGAGGGAAGGTTTAGTTTTGGCGACTGAGCCTGGGACCTATCGCAACATATTTGCGAGGTTATTTTGGGAGTCCAAGGTTCAGGAAGTAAAAGTCCCGTTCATTTTCGGCATAGACAACATTAGGTGACTGACAGTGGAGCACTTGGAAGGAAACTCTCCCGGGTGAATCATTAGTACAAAAAGTAAATCTGGTTCTTTGTTTACAAAAGCCAGAGACCGCTCACATAAAAACTAGATTAGAGAACTCCTAAGTAGAATTTCGATAAGAAACATCCATTAACTGAGCTTAAAATGTTGTGGCTAGAGGAAGCTAAAGACTATAAACATGCTAAAACATATAGCAGTTGTTTTCCCATTCTTGGTCAATTTAGAATGAATTTAGTAACTATGGTGCAGTGTTCTGTCCCCAACGGCAATGACAAAGACTTACTGTGTTGCATGATTTGGACCAGAAAGGACAGTTTGTATTCTGTATATAATACTGTAGAGACTCAAGAATCGAACCCTGGGGGACTCCACAGGTCATGGTGGTGAGATCTGAACCAATGGAGGATTGAACTACAATATACGCCTGCATTAGATTCATCTGCAGATTATTTTCCTGATTTATTGAGTAACCGTCTGGTCTATCACATGTTGAAAAATTTGGAAAAATAGTGAAGAATGCCGGTCACCATTTCTTAGAGCCCAAGATGACTCATTGAAATTGCTTGTTTTGTCCAACCAACAGATAAAACGCAAAGATATTCAGTTTACTGTCAAATAGACATAAAGCAACAAAACTTGACATTTAAGAAGATGGAACTTAGTGAATTAACGGCATTTTTGCTAGAAATTTTTTTTCAAACAATTAAGCGATTATCAAAAGTTCAGATGTAGATACAATTTCTGTCAAATTACTATAGTTTGTTTAGTTATAGTTTGAGATAGAAAGTAAGAGGACAGGTTACCATACACTTAGGTAAAGTCATCATATTTAAAGCTAGGGTAGGCAATGTATTTCAGAAGCATTTTTTGTTGACGTTCTCTTTACATCCTGACAGCAATCAATAAATCAAAAGAAAAAAAGATCTGGAATCTGTGTGTCGCAGGCCTGTAGTAAGTCCATCCAGCCGTCTCATTTGGTCCGAATAAATGATTGGCCTACCTGCCTACTCTGCCCGTGCACTCATTGTGCATGAAAATGGGTATTGGGGGAGTGGCTCTGGAGGGAGGAGATGGGACTTTTTCATTTGGATACCTACAAAATCTAGCTGTCTGTTGCTAGTTTCTCCAACGTTATCTACCCTCGTTAGAAGTCATTGGCCCACAGACATCAGCTGATGCAGTGCCAGGCCTGGACTGAGGTCAGCACCCCTTCCTGCTGCTATCAGGAGCTCTTTGAGTTCAATCTTGTCTTCAGCAGTGATCAGATGTATTAAGGTTAGGTGACAGACCTGGTTGGTTGACTTGTCTGTGTATTTAAGATCATTGAATTGTCCAAAAAAATGAACACCTTCAAAGCTTAAAGTCAGAACTTTCAGACATTGTTTCATTTCACATTCAAAGTGCTGGAGTACAAAGTGTTACTGTGTAAATATCTACAGACTGCACTGGATTTTAGGCATTTAGCTGACGCACATCGGCAGTACAACAGGGCAAGAAGCTTGGAACATCTAACATTAAGAGGAGCACAACCATGAGCAGGAGATAAACAGCCTTCATTTGTTTTCACTCACCTCTCATGCCTCCCCAGCTCTGGGAGTCTGGGTCCACTTCATCCTCCACCATCTCAGCAGCCTACAGGAACACACACACACACACACACACACACACACACACACATATAAACACAGACCAGTTAGACCATCATTAAGATTTCCTGCTCCATGCTGCAAGAACATTGCTGCTCTTTATCAAAACCAGGGTTCATCTGGAAGCCGTTCTGCTTTTGCTCTCACATTTTTTCAGGAGGACCAATAGGAAGTGTGACACATTCTTTTGTTAGTGAGCTTACACCGCTTAGTTTTAGAGAGACTAAAAACCGACTAACAAGAGAGGGCAGAATTGATGTTAGACAATGTTTGTTAGGCTAAAGGCTGGCTATTCCCAACAATCTAAAAAATAGTTCAAATCAGCTATGAATTGACAGCAGCTTCTTGTAATTAAGTGTTAAAGTCTGATTGAAATCACAATTAGCCATTAGCCAGCAGTCAAACGTCATTGCCAAAGGAGGAAAAAAAGGTCTGTGGAGAAACATCAGAAATGCTTCATCAGTCTCCCTGCCTCCATGGGCGGGCCGCTGTGTGATTGACAGCTGAAGTGAGACACATTGTGAACAAAGCTGTGACCGGAGCTAACGAACCAACGACAGATTTCTTCCTTCTGGGTCAGACTTTGGTTTATGACATAATACCTGGCACCCTTTTGGGATTCCCATCAGCCTCACATGTACCTTAGCTACTATTAATCTACTGTTTTCATTATATATGCTACCTGGGGGCCATCTCCTCCACTGGTTGCCCTTACCATTGCTATGCCAATGACACGCAGCTTTACTTCTCGTTTAAGCCTAATTACCCTATAAACCTTACCACCCAGCAAACAA
Source organism: Coreoperca whiteheadi (assembly GCA_011952105.1). Classification (NCBI taxonomy): domain Eukaryota; kingdom Metazoa; phylum Chordata; class Actinopteri; order Centrarchiformes; family Sinipercidae; genus Coreoperca; species Coreoperca whiteheadi. Next base: position 2,741,787 of record CM022475.1, on the reverse strand, counting down.
AATTATTATTATAGTTCTTTCTATGTGTTTGGTGCTAATTAGCAAATGTGAAAATGCTAACATGCTAAACTACGATTGTGAAACATCAGCATGATAACACTGGCATTGTGAGCTCATTGTGGCAGAAATCTCTTTTACAAAATCAGGTGCAATTTAATTTCAGTTGGACTTGAGCACTATGTCATTCGGTGTATGAGCTATGTCCTTGCCCAAAAGGAAACTGTATATTGCAAGTATTCATTCTTCTGCCAACACACTAAATCCACCATGTCGACAACACTAACTAGAAATATCAGACAGTGAAAAACAGTTCAATATACTTTGTGCCGTGAATCCGTCGTGGCTCCTGAGCTTTCATTTCCTTCTCTCTTCTGTTTTGGCTGCCTGTCCTCCATCCATCAACAAACACAGAGGGAGAGCAGCAATATCAGCGGATGATAGACTAAATACCCCAATGTCCTCATATTAAACCGGAGCCCTGCCCCCGTGGACTGAATGGTACAGGCTGACCCCTGAGCAATCTGATACCCAAACTGTAAGAGACAATCTTTGGGAGGAAAACTATTAAATGGGCTTACATGCTACTCTGAGGGTTTCTGTGTTGATTAGCAGGAGGCTGTGTGGGGGAGGAAGGTGAAGATTTGATACAACTGTGGTGTAATCCCATGAAGATGATGGTGGCCTGTTTGACCACTGTAGCACAGTGGGTGACAGAGCTTGGATAAGAAATACCACTACCCACTCTCAGATCTTTCGTTAAAGCTCCACTAATCAGTGGGAGTAAACAGTTTAATCCCCTCACTATGGTAACATGTGCACCCCATCACCATTGACACGTCACTCTGCAGTGAGTCAGATGCTCAATGTTCTGAGTACAACTGCCAGTGCAAAGGACCATGCACCCCCTGCCATGGCACGAGCCCTGCCAAGGCTTTGGGCCTAGCCTTTATTGTGCCAGACTTGGATTGGACGGGACCAAAGGACACTGAGGCTGGTTATTATTTACTGTGGGTTAGATCACTGTGTCATGTTGGCTTGGTGGAAATAAACAAACCCTGGTGCCAGACGGGACGGGCAAGGGTTTAGATTATGATTTAGGTACACGTTGGGTTATAAGAATGCTATGGTTCATCCGACCGGGGCAGTCAGAAGACCCAACAGGTTGGTTAGTCAAACATAACTGGAAGAGAAGAACTCAAAGATGACAATAATTACCCTAACTGTCCGTTAACACCCATCACAGTTTCTAGACAACTTCTTGCTTCTACTTTGGCCTACCATTGTAGTTTTGTGCACTCACAGAGTTCCTGTGCACTGAAGGATTATTAGCAACATTATGGGCGCCCTCACTTTTGGTTTTCCTTCCAAATAAAGTGCTTTAGATTCTCTGGCAAACGATCAGCTTGTTTATAACCGTTTCGATTGTCAGACAGTTGGTCTTTCTTGCCCACTTAGATTAAAGGATAGAACCGATGGGGAGCACTCTGAAAATAAAAACCAAAGTTGTAATAGTTTCCCTTTAGTGGCTGAAGTCTGAGCTGTGGTATTTGTAGCCTTTCAATGCCCTTTCTCTTCTCCCATTTGATCGAAAAACTCTCATACTCACTTGAGGATTTTTGTTGCTGTTTCACTTGTATTGTTTCTTTGGTTATACACTACTTAAAGCTACTATGTTACTATGCTACTATTAGCACTGGGAGCATCAAACTTTAAACATTTTCATATTCACATCGTGCTTTAATCGAAATATTTCAGATGTTATGTCAGTTAATTGGTTCATTACAATATCACCACATGGTTTTCTTTACATTTCTTCCTCCTTTTCCTTCCAAATAAAAGCCACATATCTTAGAAATATCTATCATCACAGCACTTGTGTAATGACAATCTTTGGTCAATCTAAGTTACAGGAAGCGCTATTGATTGCTTTGAGCCACAATCATTGCAGCTCACCTTGTGGATGCCGTTCCGTCCGTATCCAGGCAAGGACGCAGACTTGCTGTAGGGGAAATCTGCAGAGAGAGAGAGAAAAAAATCTTATTTTACGCTTTAAATACTGTTCAAGAACTATATTCTTGTATTCATGTCACTCACGCCATTGGCTGAGCGTGTGATTGGCTACTCACTGGGCTGGGAGGTGTCAGTGGGCAAACTGCAGGTAGACTTGCGGGGATCCAGGTCTTCTGGACCCATCTGTCCATCTATTTCACTCTTTAAGATCATCCAACTGGTCCTCTACAGAAGGGAAGAGAGAGAAAGAGAGATAGAGAGAAAGGAAATGTGGAAAGAAGTGATGGATGATGGCAAAGTATGAGTTAGTGTATTAGTAAATGGATGTACAGTAATTTAAGAAAATGACTTGAAAAGAGACAGATATGGACAGACAGATACACAGACACCCACCTTGTTATCCTCCCCATCCTGCCAGGATGTTCTAGAAGCTGTAAAACAGTCAGATGTTACAGGATGTCACAGTTAATGTGCTGGATCATGTGCCTCTCAGCTCCAGCGTACTGCACTATTAACTACAGTTAATCACCCCTGGACCATGACATGATCAGCTGCAGATGGCCTCTACAGAGAGCTCTACGTGCACCGTGTCACTGGGCACTAAAACAGGATGGATAGCAACCACTAACATTTGTATCAACATTGTGCTCAAAGGGCTGCGCTGACACTTTGGGAGTCTGACCCATTGCTCACCGGATAGATATCTGGATGTTCAAGATATCTGAACAGCTACAGTCCTGATTATAATTACATTTGGTATCCATGGTGATATGAGGATGACTGCAAACAATCTGAACCTCTTGCCCTAGTCAAAACTTCCCCTTGACAAATATTCTGATCCATGACACTGACTTCAGATTCCCATTCAATTTGCTCTAAAAACTCATGATCACCAGAAGATGAATCAGTATCTTTGTCCCATCTCTTACTCTAGTGTCACCAACCGCCCAACATTTCCACCTGTACTCCAGAAATATACAAAACCACTATGACTGAGACAGAGTGCATACATTGGCCCCAGAGGATGAACCCTTTGGACTTTGGGCACTCTATGGCCACTTCCTCTGGCAATATGTTCAGGGCAAAAATCTGATTTGTTTTTAGCTTCATTACTAGTAACATGATTCCTACAATAAAGTACATTTTAAAATGATATAGTAAAATTCTCAGTATTTTGTTTGCTGTGTCTGATATTGTGGGGTGTAACCAGCATGGCAGCCTCTAGCAGCTGCCAATAAGCCTTGACGTTCAGCCTTGACTTACTTCATGTCCTGTAGCTCTTCAGATTACACTACTATGGAGCCCAGTAGGTGTCATGGAGGATAGAAAATACATTTGTGCACACTTAATAACAATTATTAAATTGTCTTATGGAATCAATAAATCCTGTGCACAAATTACGTCATTTGTTTGCTCTGTAAGGGATAAAAAAGGTATGACATTGTTAAATGGGCAAAATCCACCGAATATCCATTGATCTCTTTTGTCCAAAATCAAGAGCCTCATTACGATTGTTCACGGCCTGACAATTGAAAGAACAATCAATGTCAACGTAACATCACATGAGGAAATTAAAGGTTGTTGGAGCTACTCTGGTCAGTAAGGAAGAGCTAGAAGTCAAGAAGCTGTGTTTTGGTATTGAGGTGAATACGCTCATTACAGTTGTCCTTGCCCCTCAACACTCCTCTTTTATACAGCCATGATGCTACATTGGACATCATTTCAGCAATACTGGGTAGGTATCAGTTGGCTGCCCATATACACTATGTAGGCTAATACAGTGCAAACAGGTTGTCAGGCCAAAGGAGCTAACCTAAATCAGCTGCTTGGATTTAATGCAGGTTTGTCCAGAAATGCATGGCCAAACTTCGAACTTAGCCTGTTTGCATGATGAACAAAATTGTGTTAGCTTTGCCATCACCATACTGGATGTTAAAATGTCAACTATTGTTTAACGTTATGTTTGGATGCACAAATTACTAATTGCCTATCCTTTAGGGCAATGTTAAACACATATGATCATGTAACATAGTGCATGCTAAAGCATTAGCATGTACACTGGACAGAGGTATCTCGATATCTTTGGCCACTTTACACAGCTCCAAGGTTAAACCATTAGGAGCAGTATTTGCTTGGAACAAAGTAGATAAAGATTTCCCCCCCTTTTTCTGGCAGACAGCACACACCTTGTCAGTGACCTCACATCTGCTTGAATGCATACAATCAAGGTGCTGACAGCCAGTTCATAAATCTGTAGGGCTACGCCATATGCAGCTGATTTACTTGTCAGATTTTATAAACATGAATACTTCCTTGTGTGTCAGAGGTGATAAAAGCTCCTTGGACTCCCATGTCAGTGTGTTCTGAGTGACCCTGTCATGTGCACATATAGCTTGAGGGCAACTATAGTGAAAAGCGTTCACCACAAATTAGACACACAAACAATGGTGGGGGGAGAGGCACAGTGATTGAGACAGTGATCGGTACAACACTAATGCCACCATACAAAGTGAATCATGTAACTCAGCCACTCACAGTGGACACACAGTCACAGCAACACCACTAAAACCAACGAATGAGCTGGTGAGATGAGTGCAGACATGCATGAACGGGGTGAGCAAATGAACACCCAAGGGCCCCAATTCCAACAATCAGTCCCATTCTAAAAATTATTAATAATAAACGTGTTGTGCAATATCGAATCAGATATTGATATTTGGGGCAATTCTTATTATAGAAAAAACCCAGTTACGCAGACTTTGTTTCTAATATTAAAATCAACCTCTTACTTCTAGTTATCTCAAGTGTAAATCAAAAATTGTATCAGGTATTGCAGAAAACCGCCTCTGCACTGTCCTCTAGAGGTCGAAACTTTCATGTTTAAAGAGTTTTGGACGGTGTTCAACAATCAGTGTCAGCACTGTTAGAAGCATACTGATGCCTTTAGGCAACTAAAACACTTGACTAAGGTTTGGGAAGGATGGTGGTCACGGTTTTAAATAGGAGGGAACACTGTGGCATCCCGGTGACGGCAACGTCCACGGTTTGACTCCAGCTGGTGACCTGAGTTGCATGTCATACCCTTGTCTCTCCCATTGTTTCCTGACTGCCACTCTCCTATCCACTACAAATGTCCAAAAAATAAACTTAAGGAAGAGAAAGTGAACATTAACTGCTGGATTGTAATGGGACGCAGACTGTGGTCTCCATCATGAAAGCTGGATGAGCTACATGGCCATCCACAGCTTCGCTACATAAAAGGCATACTACTTCCTGTACTGGCACTGACACGGGGCGTAAATCCTGCGGTACACAATTGTCCAATATGGATGTAATTCTTAAGGATACTGGACTGAAGGTGTAGTATTTTAGTGTATGATAAGCCCTCCAACTCAAACTGGCCTTCCTGGAATTCAGTCTAAATACCTGCTTAGGCTTATAACATCAGCTGGGTTTTTACATCGCCATCTTGGCTAGTGCAGCATTAAAGCATTTAACTTTCTTGCAGGGAAGTACAACTGCTGTCAGGGCAGGGGCAACGGCCTGCTTTCTTTCATCAGAACCTTCGGGTTTCAAAATTCAATGGGTTTTGGTTGATTGCTATGGAATGCCATTTCATTCAATATTAAATAAATATATAATTGAATAAATATGCCTATGAAGTTAATAAATATGCCTCTGAAATAAATAAATGAGTCAGTCATTAAATAAATTACATTTCATTTCATCGGACTTTCATTTCATAATGACACATTTATTTATTTCATGGCACTATTTCATAATGACACATTTCATTGCTCATATTCAAATGAAGGGGGCATGGTTTTCTCAGACAAAAGCAACAGCGCCAGAAACAGCAGTGAAAAATAGAAGGCCGCGAAAAC
>CM022475.1:2719057-2735677 GCA_011952105.1 Coreoperca whiteheadi | reverse complement strand
GAAATGTGTCATTATGAAATAGTGCCATGAAATAAATAAATGTGTCATTATGAAATAGTCCCATGAAATAAATAAATGTGTCACTATGAAATGAAAGTCCGATGAAATGAAATCTAATTTATTTAATTACTGACTCATTTATTCATTTCAGAGGCATATTTATTAATTTCATAGGCATATTTATTAATTTATTTAATATTGAATGAAATGGCATTCCATAGATTCCTTCATAACATTGTTGAACCATGATAGATTCTGCACTTGTCTAAGTTGATTTTATAACAGAATGGGTGCAGTACTCTTACACCTGCCCTATGCATGAAGACCCATGGAGACTACTAGACGAGTGGAGGCCTTAGAGAAAAGGGAAGAGAACTGGGATGAACGGATGAGGACGTGACTGACAGGTGACATGCAACACATCGTGCAGAGACCAGACCAGAGAAGGAAGGGTTCAAGAGGAAGTAGACTGTACCATGCTGTTTGTAGATGGGGGGTTTTCTATAGATATTATCTTTGACCATAGTCTCTGAAGATGGGAACAGACGCAGAGGAAAGAAAATGGAAGAAGCCAACATGGGAGGGAGAGAAAGAAAGAGAGAATGGAGAAAAAGAAGCATGAGTTAGCAGTTATTGAGGGATGAGATATTTTGAAGAAGCAAAAGAGGGGCGCAGTATTGCTTTATTCAACACAACACATTTGTCATTTTTATTATGGCACATCAGAAACATCCGCACTTTTAATATTATTCATGCAACAGTTTCAGAATATATCAATGTATTGGTCTTTGTTGAATAGGAGGTTATTTGATGCAGAACAATTGAATGACGCTCAAAGGATAATATCAGAAACCACACATGTTCTTCAGGCATCAAACGGTCTACTTGTATTAGCATTCTTTAGAAATGGTCAAATAAAATCAAAAAGGGAACCTAAATAAATAATAGAAACATCACAACAATAGAGAAAAAGTTGAAAGTTAATTGAAGTCTTGTTGCATTAACTGTACTGCTGATGAAGTGCCTCTGGAGGATAATGGTGGCAGTATGTTTTTCCCCTAAGGCTGAACTAATCCATCTTAGTGTCCGTGGACCCAGACAGGCCTCTGACAGAGATGCTTGGTAACAACTGTCACACATTAAGCCACAGCAGAAACATGACTCACAATAAAACAACACATCTGGGTTATTTCACTGGCTTGTTTCAGTGCCTGCCAGCATCTGAAACAATATCCATATAAAAGCAATACGGACGATGACTATGAAAGCCATTAAAGGGATAATCATTGGCTGTTTTTTCCACTTAACTTGCTTCCAACATGGGAGTTTTTTCCCCCTCTGCATCACTGACAGTGTAATTGTCAATGGGAACAATATGTTGGATCAAATGGATTTTCCTCTTTAAACGACTGAAAGTAATGAAGGATGCACTGTTTAACGTCAACCCCTGTCCAAATGCAGTGCAAATGTAATTCAAAGTGATGCAATCTCATGTCAGATCATTTCTGTGTCAAAAAGAAATTGCTTTGAAATTAGCAAACAGTAGGGACACTGGGAATAAGTGAGTCCTAGAGACATACAGAATACAATCCATAAGCCAAAGGCAAGACGTCAACTGTTACACTATAAAGTACAAAGTACAGACATTGGCCTCATGCAAGAACCACTCATAGCAACAGATGCAATCTTTCAATAAGGAGTGATTTAAGAGAACCTGTGGTATTTGCAAATATCGCAGTAAAAAATCACAGTAGTCCAGACCTGCTGTACAAGTCATGTACAGAAAGTCTGCCTTCCTTCAAAGTGGAAAAACACTTTTGTAATGGGTTTTTGCATAGAGTGTACCACAAATAAATGGCACTTCAAAAGTATTTATATGTATCTAAATCATTGCAACACAAATTTAAGAGAGTTCACCTTGTGATTTTGATAAACTTTTGCACTACCAAGGGACCAGATGATGGCGAATACGATTCAGTGCCATAGCGTCACCTACGCAAATGTTAAGTGGCAAGTTGCACGTCAAAAGTATTTGTGATTTCATAGATGTCTACTATCTGCTTGTTATTATAAAATGTGGGCAAAACCAACATTTAAATTCACTATTTCCACAGACTATGGCGCTGCTCTGGTCTGCTGCTTCTTTGCATGAACATACTAGTATTTTCTCAAATAAAAGCCAGGTTCCAAATGATTTCGGGGTGTGCTCACCAGGAACAAAGAAAGTCTTGCGCCCAATACAGACCGGGGAAACACAAGGGTGGATAGATTCCTTGTGTAATCTGTAATCTGCGCATGCCAACTAAGTGTAATGTACATGTCCATCGCTTTATTTCAACAATATAATCATGCTATTTTCAACACTTTCTTTTTCTGTATTACATTAAAGTACCAAATGGGAACCATACCAGACACTGCAAATGTTTCACAATGAAAGCCTTCTAAGGAAATTAAGGGATTATTTCCACTGAAATGCTAGAAGGCTTTTAATTTGAAATGGGTACAGGAAGTGTTGAGTTTGTATTAACAGCATAATGCGGAAACAAAACTTTAACAGAGCAAATTAGAGCAGATCAGCAAACAGGGAGGCTTCATACTAAAATATGACCAAATATACTTATCAGCAATTAGAAAACAAAGGCCTGTCTCTAATATAAGCCTGCTTCAAAATAAAGGCCTGGTACCCTTGAGGTAATTAAAAACCCTGGCCACTGTCACGAACCTGCAAAGTCTAGACAAGACAAGGGAGACCCCGCAACTACTTATGGATTAAAGTAAAACAAATGTATTTTAACCAATAATTAACTAAGCCCAAAAATATCATAAAACGGGTAATTCATTATTATCAGTGGTGTAGTGAGTGCCTGGGTGTAGGGGGACAGGTGTAGGTAATGTATAAAGAGAAAAGCAAGTCTAATAAAACCCCAAACCAAACCAAACAAAACCCTGTTGGCTGAGAGGAGAGAGCTAGCCAGAACTGCCATCCAGCCATCTTATATAGCCTGACAATCAGGAGGAGTTGATTTCAGGTGTGGCCCATCCTCTGGACACACCTCTGCCACTCTGCTGTCTACACCGGAACAAGAAACACAGGAACACACACAACAACCCCAAACAGAATGGGAGGGGTCATCACACCACTATTTGAGAATTGACGCTAAGTCTGTGGAAATGGCAAACATTTTATCGTTCCAGGCAGATGAAGACATCCGCGGGATAACAAGAATTTCTTATAATTTTGAAGATACAACTCGCTGCTGGATGAAAGAGGTTAAACACTGGTTTATTTTCGCATGATAAACCAATGGTTATAGTCGAGACGATAAACTGGTTAGAAAATAAGATTTTAACTAACCCCCTAAGATCACCGTGTGACTGATTCACGGAGTAACGAACGAGTGCTGAGGTCACAAATGGGGCTAAAGGCTCTGTAGCCTTGGTCTGCTTCAATGATTCTAGTCTACAGTCGGAAAATGCACAGAGACCCAAGCTGTGGCATACCAACAGCTGTTGATGTTCTCAATCATGTAAATAGTTTCACGGCTTGACATCACATAATGCCATTTCTTCTTTATTTATATCACATTAAATAGCTCTGCAATGACACAGCGTTGACAGCTGTAGTAATATTTGGTCATTTGTTCGGGTCTGACACTGCTAAGTTTTCATCTGCTGATTTCCAACAGCAGGACTTTAAGCTCCTCAATGTGATGTTATACATTTTACTCTTAGGTAACATTTTTGTGAATAATAGCTTCAGAAGACTTATATGGATGTACCTGGAAAGAAAAGAGTCCAATATCCAGAAACAAATAAGTCTAATCTGGTAAAAACGACTTTACTTACTTATGTGAGTCAGTAACTGAACACCACATTACAATCTTGTGTTTTCTAACCTCCATTGGTTGAAGTTTTAACTGAGCTGCCGTAATATAGAAATGTAGAGCGGGCAGTTCTCCCAGCATCACTGTTGGGTCGGTTAGAGATGCAACAGACTGAAAGCTTTAAACCACAGGAGGTCAGTGAAACAAAGCTTTCCAGCTTGCTGTTAAGGTACTGGTTGGTAAACCAACCTAAAAATTAGCACCATATTATTTAATGACACAATAATGTCTACAAGAGATTCGAATATTAAAATTCGAATAGGCTATGGCCTACCTGGTATGTGGAAATGCCGAGGAGCAGCCATGTATGTAGAAGTAGAGGAGGGGGATTTTCCATCAGAATAGGTGGATAAGCTGGGGGTACTCCGACCACTTTCACTACCTCCAGTTGGGGACCGAAGTTGGGTGAGCATTGGATATGAAAGGCAAAAGGGAAAGGGTTTGGGAGAAAACAAAGGGCGTTGGGGGGCAAAAAGGCAGCGTTATGGTAAGCATATTGATGAAAGCTCAAATATGAGGCAGTGATTATCATAATGATGCAGGTGACTTGATAACCCAGCCATGAACAAATTCTCAGAATGTTTGGTAGAGAATACTACCGGGCAACTGACCTGTTAAGTGATGGGACACAAATATCATTCTGTAGAAAACCGAATGCTACCACTTTAGCATAGATAACGTTACGTTGTGTTGTCCATCAGCCCAAATCTCCTTTGTCCCAGTACTGAGGTGAGTTCAGTGATGTAATCTTATCAGAGTATCCAAGGTCTCCTGCCAACCTGTCACGCCTGGAACACCTCATCAGAAAGGTATGCTAGGTGCCTGAACCACCTCATGTGGCTCGCCTCATCGCCGATCAGCAGCACTTTAAAATCTAAGCACTGTTACATAGATTGACACCTCCCATCCTTCACAGAAACCACAGTTTGGCCACTTTTATCTCCAATTTTATTGGAGTTTCAGCCAAAGCCTATGGCTATAGGTGAGGGTTGGAACGAAGACAGCTTTGCTTTATAGCCAAACTCTCGTTCACAGCCACAGTCCAATGTCAAGCCTGAACTGCTTCTGCTGATGCTTCTATCTGGCAGTCAATGCTACAATGACTTTTACGCTCACTCGTGAATAAGAACTTATGACACACCCCAACTCCTCCACTTGGGGCAACTGCTACCCTTCACCTGGACTGAGCAATCCACCTTGGACCACATGCTTCTGCTACAGTATATCAATGTTTCAAATTGATCCACCAACAAAAAGGCAGTGTGCTCTCTGTTTCTAACTTCAGTGGCAAAATACCTCATGCAGCTACTTCAGATTGAAAGTGAATTGAAATAGGGTCAAGCCCCCCACAACTCTGCACAGGATAAGCACGACTTCATATTGCATTGAAGGTGCTGAAGTGATTCATTCAGAACTGTCAGAGTTCTTGAAACCTAGCCCATTTTCACACCTGCAGCAGACTATTGGACTGCTGGTTCTGGAAAGTCCCCAGAAACAGCTGTCGAAGAGGAGCTGGTATGATATTGTTTGAATTGTAAAACAGCTCTCAGCTCTAGACTGTATTCACAAAATACCTCCCACTTAGCTTCAGAGATAAATGCTAAGTTCTTGCAAACATGTTGGCATTGAGCCTGTTAGTGGTGGCACGAGCACCAGAGCGATGATTCACCTGGAGGGGATGGATGATTCCGGAGCCTTTGTTCTCATCACTTAACAGTTTCTGAGTATTATTGCATTAGTTTAAATCTGAGTGTAGGTGCCTACATAATGGCACTGAAACCCTACAGGTTATATTACATTTGTCTAGTTTTGTTTTGTTGTGTGAGAGTGTAGCCTAGCTTGTGTGTGTTGTGTATCTCTGATCACAACCAGGGTCCACCTCATTGTGTCACGTCATGTGGCAGGCTGAGTGATGGAGTCACAGGCACCCTTAAGGCCAAAAGTAATAAACACTCTGCATCCAGGGCTTTGAGGAAGAAACATAGAGAGAGATTGAGAGAGTGCATGAGAGAGAGTGTTAGCTGATTAAACACACACTCTTCTCCCCTCAGACAGAGAGGAACCATCGGCAGAGATCTGGATGCAAGTGGATGAGATCACTGACACACACAGCAGTGCTGTTAGTGCTGATCTGAGTGATCCCTACACATACACACGATCACACACACATGCCCAGAAACACACACACACACGTACACACCAAAATGCTGTTAGTGCAGGTCTAAATGTAGGGCAGATCCTCCATACCAACATCTGGAGCTAAAGTAGGAGGTGTTGGAGGCTTGGGGAGTTTAGGGAGTCATAATTCATGTGAACAGACTCGACATTCGACAAAAGGTGAAGGCCACTCATTAATCAAAAACAAATAACAAAATTACAAGATATAAAAGATGGGTTTGGGATCATTAACAAAGAATCAGGGAGATAAAAACAAAAGCATCAGTCTTCCTTGCAAGATCCTTTCCTCAACTCTCCCTAATTTCCATTTGACAACACATCTAAATAGCCCAAGTGTTGCTTGAGTCTTACTGCCAGAGTAACTTCTATGAGGAAATCTGATAGCTCATTAAAGCATGAGCCTGTTGCGTGAAAACATATAGCCCTTTTTCACGGCATGTTAAGAACAAGGCCAGTGCCGCAGTGTGTTACATGCCACTGCAACTGGCAACCAGACCCCAAATTACAGCTCGGCCCACTCGGGCTATTTCATATTCCTCCGTTCCCCCTCCTCTCTTTCATCTTCCCCAATGGAGAACTCACCTCTCTGCCTCTCCACCCTGTCATGGAAAAACCGCCAAAACCCTGGACCGCGTGCTCGCGATTTTCTGTGCAAATGTTTGATTGGAAGCTCATGATGCTTCCCTCTCTACCTCGTCCTTTTAATCAGCCATGGTCCAAGCAAGCATATGTTAGAAAAGTGTGTTCCTACGGGAAGGGTTCTGCACAGTGCAAAAAAGCATCCTTTTTGAGGCAAAGGTTCTGTAGAAGTGAAAATCACCCAACATGAGAACTTCTTGGTGCTGTAGGAACTCTTTAAATTAGGGCTCTCGCTGTTTTATTGATACCATTCAAACACTTTGATTTGCAATGGTCTGTTGAAATTCAAAATGTACAGTGTATGAGCGCAACAGGTCTTGCCTAGTACAGTCTTGTGTAGCAGGGGGCATTTGTAAAATCCACTGTTCTCGAAATGAACGCAAAATGGTCAAAACTAGTGAGCCATGCTGAACGGGTAATCGTGACATTAAACTGAAGTAAACTAACATTAGCTTGACACTTAAGTGAGGCAGCGATCACTTAAGGCAACCTGTATCGCTTGAGGAGGGACCGATGCCAAATTCTGCAAGCTAGTTTAGGATAAAGCTAAGTGGGCTGCGTTCAAAAAAATCTTAAAGAGAAACCATGGTATTTTACAATCTGGACCCTATTATCCCACGTTTTTGTGTCTATGTGACTAACAAGTTTTGAAATTGGCCCAGTATTGAGATGTGAAAAGTTAGATGTGAAAATATTCTGGCTCTAGACGTTGTTTCTCCGTGCTGCCTCTCTGATGCCTGACCTCCCTCTCGCTCCCCTCCCCATATTTTTCACATCGACCAAACCAGAGTTGGTGATTGTTGGAACAGTGGAAAGACTAAGAAGGTTTTGGTGAGTTGTATTGTGTTTCTGTAGAGTTTAAATGAAGTTTTACAATGTTAACCAACATTGTAACAGTGTGGTAGTGATGGCAGCTGTGGTGTGATTGGACCAAAACTTGTTGTCCCTATTAGTCTTACCCCATTGGTATTTTTCAAACTGGATGCTATTTTACCATGTTTTAGTTTAGACACAAAAACATGGGATAATAGGGTCCAGGTTGAAAAATACCAGCGTTTCCCTTTACTAGCTTAACTACCAATTTATTTTGAGGTATAACTGAAACTAAGTACATCCAACGTCAACAACTATAAAACCGTGAGTGCACACAAATGCACTTATTCTGCTGCACCCAGTTTTGCCCCTAAGGTAATGGATGGTCTAGGGTCTCTTAGATCTTCTGTTAAGTCTTCCATACATAACCTAGGTGTCACTATTGGCCGAGCTCTGACTCTGGACCAACATGTCAAGTGTCTGATTTGTTCCAGTTTTCATCTTCAAGCAGAGATGGAAATTATAACTCACACTTTTATCTCTTTTTATCCTTGCCTACATTAGAGCTCTACTGCAGCCCTACATGACCAGTAGCTATCTAAGGTGTCTAAGGTTTTTGGTTGTTCATCAATCTAGACTTAAAACTAAAGGGGACTGTGCTTTTAAGGTTGTGGATGCTAAACTTTGGAACTCTCTCCTTTTGGACTTAAAGGGACAATTCACCCCAAAATCAAAAATGCAGAGTTTTCCTTTTTCCTGTAGAGCTGTTTATCCATCTAGATTGTTTCGGTGTAAGTTGCAAAGTTTTGGAGATATCGGCTGTAGAGACGTGTGCATGTTTTGAATATAATGGGACTATATGGCACTAAGCTTGTGGAGCTCAAAGCACCAAACAAATACATTTGAAAAACTCAACAGCAACGCCTTGCTCGAGAAATCATGATCTGGTTACTCCACAGTTTTGATCTGAGGATTATCTTTTTATCTTATTATTTTGTCTTATTATGATTGTTTGACCACTTATGTTAGTTGCCCTGTTGGACCTACATTTAACAAAGTTTTCATAGATCTCAGAAATGACCTTGGTGAGTACAATGTTAAGCCAATAGAACTGATGGCTGGAGTTGCAAAAATAACATTCAAAAAAGTTCATAGCTTAACAAGTTCTAAAATGTGTCATGGTGTATTTTTAATAACTCTTATCTTTTATAATGTAGTGATGATAACATGTGCAAATGGATAGAATACTAGATATATTATATACAGTCACGGTAATGATGCTGCCAAGTCTTCAATAAAACATGCTGACTAATACTCATATCTTATCTCTTTGGGTTGCAGTTCAAACATGTTGGTATTTGTCAATGCCTTGGTCAAGGGAGTTGTTTCCAAGGAATGCATTTGCCGATAATGTACGTACTCGTGCTTCTTCACCAATGATTCCCTGCATGCAAACCTCGATGTCTCTTTTTACCAGTCATCAAAACACAAAGCCTGCACTCTCCTCCAGATTTACGTTGAGGACAAAAGCAGGTTAACACCAAAGGGATAAAGTCTGACACATGACAGTGAAGAAGGGAAAACAACAGGGTAGAAAGAAGTCAAAGGCAGGCAAACAATTAGGTCAACAACCTGAACAGACAAGCACAAAAATGAAATCACCCGTAACCTTTCTCTAAAAGAAACTGCCAAATGTATCAGGGTCACACTCAGGTCTACATCAAGTTACACCATGCACAACAACAACCACGTCCACAGACACATGTGAACAGGGCAAGCAGAATGAGAAAACTAAGTGGTCCTACGAATGTACCTTGATGCACCCCATGAAACTCGACAACACCACGATACCGGACAAGAACATCACAAAACCTGCTAACCATTCCACCAGGGGAGGGGAGACACAGAGAAGAGACAACTGGTGTTTTTTACCGTTAGGAGGAGGTAAACTGAGATGCAGGGATGTCCTAGGTTTAGGGTCAGGTAGGGGGTCCTGTTTGAAACCTGAGGGGTGAGGAAAATCTGGGGATGGGGAGAAGATGAAGCAAAGGGTGGTGGTTGGATAAGCCTGTCTGCAGGGGTTACAGCATGCAAGGGGATTGTGTACAGTACTGGTTTGTGATGTTGACTTCAGGGACGTGTGGTATCGTGAATATAATTAGCGGTTTCATGGCTTTGGTTCAAGAATTAACGAAAATAAATCTTCATGAGTGATCAGACAGCGGTTTAAGACCCAAATGCGATGCACACCAGGTCAAATGTTTCGTTTCCCAATATGACTCATGGGTCTACGGTGAACCGAGAGACCCAAAGACCCAGAGTGTGAGTTTCCAAAACATGGTTAATTAGGTGCTTAACCACAGCCCATGCCAAGCGAAGTCAATTCAATGGTCATGTCACAGCACTCCATTCTTTAGGACCTTTAGTCTCAGTCAAATACAGAGCGGACCAGCACCTTGCTGCTGTGGAGAAACCTCTCATGTTTTTGATCATAAATCTAAAGGTTGCATGCATCTGTTCTGCTTGAGGAACACCTTGGAAATCCCGCCTTTGAGGCACTTTGAGTCCGCTTTCAAATATTTGGTTCTTGAAAAGGCTGACAGTTTAGGTTTCAGTCTAAGGTTTGACACAGCAATGAATCCAGCAAGTCGTCCATTGTCTGTATTGGACCAGGTCTCGGTCTCAGCGTGCTTTGGTACCTCTGAAGTAAGGGATGTAGTTATGGTGCTGCAGCATGGCCAGGGTAGTGGGGTTTAGGTGAAAAGACAAGCCTGCACTGCCACCTGCTGGTGTGGGCGAATACTTGCCACTACCACCACCACCGTTCCCTTCAGCCCCACCAGAATAGTACACAGGGAGGGACGATGAGTCCCTGGCCCAGGTGTAGGGGTACTTAATGGCACCCATGAGGGTTAGAGGCAAAGGGAGAGAACTGGAGTCACGGGCCTGGCTGCTGTATCTACCACCAAGGTATACCTCTGGCCCTGAATGTCCAATCAGATCACAGGAAACATGTTGAGTCAATGGATGCAATTGAAGGTATGTGAAAGTATTTGGCTTTATAGACTTTTTTCAGTTTGGCATGGAAAACTAGGGAGTAGTAACAATCCAGGAGAATACATTTGTGGTCCTTTTACAAAAGGCCGACATGCACACAGTGAAGCCTTAAATATTCTTAATATATATCTAATAGATCTACTGTAAATTTGAGAACATTTCACAAACATAAAATGATGACATAATGAGAAGCCTATTTTTATTTTATGAAGACAGCCTTATCACACTCTTCAAACGGTGAAATGGATGAATTCATGACACAAGGCACTTTATGGAATATATTCTGTCAGATGGATTGACAGAGTGAGTCAGTGAAATTATTATTACGAATCAGGGCGTCTAATTATCAAGTGTCCCAAAGTAGGAAATCAGTCCGAAGTGACCAAAGATTCTCAGTGACGCATACCAATACCAACTAATAATTTCTGCAGTGATGAATCAATCGTCGAGCGTTCTCACAGTGCCTAAAATAATGCACAGATTAATTTCTTCCCCCAAAACGCAGCATTATGTTACGGAAATACAAGCTACATTCATCTAAATCATTGTTTAATATATTTATTTAGATTTGCCAATATTGTCAAAATAAATTCAATAATTTTGCATTCTGCATCTACTGCCCACAATGCAGTTAGATTACTGAAAGTTCAGCTGTAAATCTGGTAGCGTTATGGTATTAGCAGCTAATATAGCCTTGGGCTGCCAGCCTGCGACAGAGATGAGCAGCGGGCTGCAGAGGTCTGGTAACCTCACTCCTTTCTAACTCCACACCAACTCAGTTTCAAACTCGTAGTCTTCAGCCCCAAACGACGCTGACTCAAGTGACATCACTTGAGGACATTTATCAGACTTCACACAGCTCTCTTTGGAGACACTAAAGGCTTCATACTACTTTTAAAACATGTGCAGCAGAACTCCCTAAGAACTGGAAATCGGTGGACTTCCCCTATAAATAACATTTAAACATTACATTTCTTAAGCCAAGCAAGTGGCTTGCCAATGCTTTAACTTAACAGACAGCATAGTAGGCTGTTAAATTGACACATTGGGAAATATGATATTTAAGAAAGCTATTGATTTTGGCCCAACATTTTTGCACACATAATGTAGATAACATACCCAAATGATTTGCCTATACAGTATAAATAAAGCCTACGCATTAAAGTACAGCTATTTTGTGGCTTAGTATGTCACACTAGGTCAGTACAATGCCTAGTAGGGATTCTGAGACACTTGATAAATATGGGCCCAGAACAAGAAATAACATTATTTCTAATTGAAGCAATCATCATGTATTATTCAAGAAGTCGGTGCTGTCAGGGGAAAGTTTAGCTTGACAGCCGTGCAGTTTTCAGATCGCCCAATGGGTTTAGACAGTTGAATCAAACCGTAGAGGAGCAGGTCGTTTAATTTGAGTTTTTCAGTGTTGTCACCAGCAGGAAATCTTCTCAAAATACAGGAAGTGATGAATCATTTGTGATTTTTGTAGCAGTGTTTTCTCCTAAATACAGTATGCAAGCATTTCCTCCCACCATCGTGTTCCCTATTATTCACTTAGAAGAAAATAAATAGAAGAGGAAAGAGTATGCATGTAATCTTAAAGATTCCTTTGTGATGTAATTCTTCACAAACTCAGAAATCCAAACTCAAACTTGGAGGTTTTTCACATAACTAACTAGTTATATATGGATAATGGGCTGTGTGTCATATTTGTCTGTGTGAGGCGGATACCTGGTCGGCTGTAGTTCTGGGGGGAACGGGACGGGGTGTAACGTCCGTAACCCCCCAGGGAGCTGTTGGAGCTGGGGCTGGAGGGCCTCCGCTGACGGGGTGACTTCTCCCCATCACCCTGGACGCACAAACACATAAAGTCAACGCATTCCACTGAGAAACAAACTTTAGCTCCTTAATCACAGTATCGGTCAGGACTGTGGGCATGACTCCATCTCTGACATGTTCTCAATGACACGGATCAATCATGTTGCACAAGGAACACAAAAGATCCAGGACGATATACGGCTAATGTCAAGGTAACAGAGATGTCAGGGGAAGTATGCATATTGCTATGTCCAAGAGCCAATCAGGCTGATTCACCACACTTTCTGAATTCAGAAAGGACAAAAATGAAGGCACAAAAATGTTCCAAATGATGATCACGAACAATCAGCAGTGGGCTCAGAAAACTGACTGTTAAAGTCACATCTTTAGTTCAAAACTAATATTTTCACTTGTTTCAGCGGCTAGCCTGATAATCAGACACCGAAGCCGTGGTGGTTGCTAAGAGCAGTTAGCTTAAAGTTTTTGTGACATTTAAAAAAATATGCCAATTTTTAAGTCAATTTACAACCAGCTGTACAGCTGCGTCCATCTCATCCACGCCTGTTATTTTTGTGGCCACTTTTCTGTTGCTTTTTTTGCTAGCAAGCTAGCTCTCTTAGCAAGCCATGAAAAAAACATGACATCATCACCATTCGTAATCCTCTGCTACAAAGCTCTGATTGGTCAGTTTCTTCTCCAAGCAACGATGTCATACCAGACCTATTTGAATCACTTTAGGTTGTCCCTCCAAATCAAGTGGTTTCCATTATCTGGCTCAACTGTTGGTTTGCAACCTGTCTGATCATCTGACGGCTGCTGTGTCCTGCCCCCGTTGGACTTCAGTATCATCACATCTGCCAAAACTATGACCATAAGGCGCAAGTCGTAATTAACCGTAATTCTGATTTAAGCATTTGAACAGTTCGGCTGCTTGAAACAGCAACATCTGTATGGACCATTAAAACACATCTTCAAAAGCTCTCCATTCGCCTGAAAAAGCCCTCACTTCAAACATTTAAACCCAGCACAAGTCTTCCCAAGTATAGTAATACAACTCTTTGTGCCCCCCCCCCAACACACACACACAGGAAAGCACCGATGAAGGGTGTGTGACAGTGAGACATTACATTACCTCAGTAGGAGTAGGAGAAAGCAGCTGGGGGGACTGCAAATGAAGAGGGGGAGAAAGCCAGTGATTAGGACGAACTCATATGTGAGGTTATATGAGTTAACCATCCAACCATGCGAGCGATCATTCAATGTCAGTGAGTCATGACGTCCACTGTGAGGACAGCCTTGGTGGATGGGTCCAAAGTGTACTGTTCGTGGACACGCTCAGGCTATGAGCCTGTGACCGCCCTGCAAAGGAATGGGTGTGTTTGCGAGACAGAAGCAAGCACGGCGTTGATGAATGAGTTACTGACTTCACTGGCAGAGGCACGGCGACACTGGAGGGACAGCAAGGTGAGACATGAAAACATGAATCTGGCAAGGGAGAGACTACAGAAGGAGGTTGGGTCAATCAAATCAGGATTTCAAATGTGTGAGATAGAAAAGAATGGAATGCCATTTCATTCGATATTAAATAGTACATAAATATGCCTCTATGGAATTAATAAATGAGTCAATATGGTTCAATAAATAAATAAATAGCTTTTTATTTCATTGGACTTATATTTCACAACGATACATTTATTTATATCATAATGCCAAATTTCCATTTGTCATATTCAAATGAAGGGGGCGTGGTTAGCTCACAGGGCTGCAGCACACGGCTCAGAGAAGACGGAGGCCGGTTTGCAGTTTGACAACAACACCGAGAATCCCGCAGTAGCCGAGGACCAGGTGGTTTTCTTGCTGAGTTTGGCTCCTGGCACCCTGCTCTGCCTCGACCCTCGGTGATTTATGGAGTTTCCTCTTCTCTGAGCTTGTGAGATAACCACGCCCCCGGGAAATGTGTCATTACGAAATAAATAAATGTATCATTATGAAATAAAAGTCAAATGAAATAAAAAGCTATGTATTTATTTATTGAACCATATTGACTCATTTATTAATTTCATAGGCATATTTATGTATTTATTTAATATGGAATGAAATGGCATTCCATAGCAAAGCAAAGACACTTAGGAAGTAAATCCCCTCTATTCAAATCAAATCATCTTTTGATTCATATAATCGCTTGGAACAACACAGGCATTTTCACCTCTCTTGTTTTCACTACATACTGTATTCAAATTACACACATACATATGTTCAAATTAGCTAATATCAGCCAATACGTGGGCCAATGTTAGCCTATTAGTCTAGTGCAGATATACTGGTGTCCAGCGCAAAAAAACTCAGTACTGAAACGCCAAAGAAAGGTTGGAGGTCACTGACGAGCTGACATGTTTCAACTGTAAAATGTCCTGCTCGCTCGTATCTTGGTCACAATTCTTTTAAAAACAAATTTAAGGGACGCTTATCGAAAATGTTCGCTTTTCATGTGTTTCTGTAAAAAAATACATATCCACTGATATATCATTGATCCACACCTATCAATATTGGTATCAGTCTCAAAAGCCCAGAATTTAGTTTGTCATTTAGAATTTGGTTACCAATTTTAATAAGAATCCCAAAGTTCAAACTAAAAGTAAAAGTAAGTCATGTAATCGTTAATAATGATGTAAATGTTAATATGTTGTAATTCTTGACCAAGGCGTTGTCATTTTGGAATGAACATGCTTTGTCAACAAGCCATTAGCTACAACTTCTAAAGGTTGTCCTATTCGAACCTGTACCACAAAGAGAGGTTGTCGTACTTGATGGCAACAAAGAGAACTTTCCTCTGACCTGTGGAGGTGTGGGAGTATAAATGTACCTGCTTCATTTCCACCACTGGAATAGAGAGACGTCAAGTTAGAAAGAAGTGAAAGACAAAGAGCTGCGAGGCCGGTCTACCTCTCCGTAGTGCCTCTCCTCGGACGGGTAGCTGACGTATGGAGAGTAGGACAGCATGTCCGGCCTGTCTATGTTATAGATGGCCTTGGTCTTTGGAAGGGCTGCCAGGTCCTTGTAGTCCAGCATCTCCTCTCCTAGCTTGGCCTGGCAGCAGAGAGAAGAAACCATCCCGCTCTGGTATTCAAAACGTTTCCTACAGATCATGTATATACAGTCAGGAGGATTCTAATGGAAACCGTGCCGCGGCTGCCCCCCGCTGGTGAGCAGGGGTGGTGCAGTCTTACGTAGATGACTCTGCTGGGAGAGCCCGAGGCGCTGGATGCTGGGACTGAAGTGATGCTCTCAGACGAAGTCCGGGTCAGCTGAAACACACACACAGTTATGTTTAAATGGTGGTGAAAGAGAGCGAGCTGTTGCATATATTCACTGCTGTTCCACTTCAGCTCATGCGTTGTGCAAACAGATATCTGGCTCAGAGTTTCAATTCAAATCAGCCCGGTTCGTTTCCTTTAAGCAATCACATTCCACTCTCTTCAGTGGTGCATGTACAGTAGTTCATTAGTTAGTTATTCATTTCCTCAGCTATGAATCCCCTGGACCAGGCTAACTCGGCCGTGAGGTTCGGATCAGCCGTCTCACTCAAAGAAAATGACTGAATATACATGTTAACGTAGTCCTTTAAACTATTGCCTAAATATAAACTATCGGCCTGCTTTATCCTTGCTGGTCCATTTTGTTCACCTCAAGTGTTATCACGTTCCAACAGCACATCACACAGTATCCCACAGCGGTGCTATGAGTGAAGCCATCAGCACCAGTCACAGCTCTTGTTAACGCGTACAGACTGAAGACACGGAGTGGACTCCGCCCTTCAGACAAAGGAATACTAATTATTACCAGTTGATCTTTATTATGGTGCATGATTATCAGTTATGTCCTCTCTGTCTGTCGCCTTGAGAGTGTTGCTCTCTGCAGATGCAGATGATATATCCTACAGACGCCGATACCGCCACACATGTCTACTCGCTCCTGTCCATGCGCTGACTGATGCTCAGCATGTTACAGCCTCGTCAGTCGCTGACCAAGCAAATGTGTCAGCTCTGCATCACGTAATTACATAGAAATCAGAGGAACCGGGACTGTAGCGTTGTGTCTCTGCAGTAGGTGGCCTGTGGGTGCGTGAAGCAAAGATAGTAGTAAGGTATGATCAACCCATGCAGCAGATGGTTGTGGGGGGGGGGGGGGGTCTGGGGGGGGGGGGGGGGACGGCGGCCCCCGGGGAGGCGCA
>CM022475.1:2647891-2719032 GCA_011952105.1 Coreoperca whiteheadi | reverse complement strand
TTTGAGGGGAGGGGGAGTGCAGGGACGTATAGAGGAGCACCAACCTGTTGCTCAGGGACGTCACTGAGCTGTATCCGGACCTGCTTCTGGGAAGGAGACGGGTTATGATGAGGATGGGAGGAGGAGGAAGGGCTGCAGGGCTGCTGATGGTAAAACAATGGCATTTTGTCCCGAGGTGTCGATTAAACCCCGCCTCCTCTTCATTGGGATTGTCACATCATCCTTATAGTTACTGATTTGCCTTGAGGTTGACCAGTTGAACTTGTCATAGTGGTTACTCACCAACTCTGTTGCCAAATATTTGAAATGCTAACATTTCTAACTGCTTGCGATACTGGTTTAACACCATGTTGTGCAGTGCAGAACCCCAAGGGCCGGAAGAGAGAAGTGTCAGTATGGGTCTCACTGAGAGCTGGCACATTTCTAACGAATGCAGATGTGATAAAAGCAGTCACCAGATTTATGAAAACGGTCTGAAAACAGGAAGCTTGGGATGAGTTCAAGTCTAACCCTGCATGTCTGAGGAAGACCCACCTCTTAGTTTAATAACAATATATTATAAGACTTCATTTTAAACGACTATATTTTTTGTGATCAACGAAGGAAAACTACATTTACATTTAGCAGACGCTTTTCTCCAAAGTGACTTACATATGAGAACACTCACAGACCCAAGGCGCAGCTTCGGGAGCATTTTTGGGGTTCAGTATCTTGCTCAAGGACACTTCGACACATGGCTGGGGGATCGAGCCGCCGACCTTCCGATTTGGCAGGCGACCGCTCATAACTTCAGTTTAACACTGCAGGTTAACTTTAGATTTCTATAGCTGTGTCCCAGCTCCACACTACACACTGCACTGATTATACGGCACCCCCAAAGACAGATGGGGGAGCTGTACACCATTAATAGTTCAGGACCCTTCGCATACTTAGTTTAAGGAATTTGAAAGGAAGTCGATAGAGGGAACCACAGCAACGAGAAACCTCTTTAAGAGATCCTTTATTCCAGCCCTCCTAATCAAATGTTTTCATGGTGTCTCTTTAAAATATGTAGTTATTGTTATTTTAGCACTTTTATCCCAACCGTTTACATTACAGGCCCACTTTTGTCTATCTCATGTATCCCAAGCCATGGCAGAGGAAGTGTTCAAGTGTGCTGGGCTCTGGCCCACCAGTTCCTGCTGCTCTGATGCTTCTCGTTACCTTGTGTTCTTCCAGTGTCTTCCTCACATGTCAGTTGCTTTGGATAAAAGCGTCTGCTGGACGACTCAATGGAAATGGAAATGGAAGTGGAAGTGGATGCATTTATGTGTATGTCTGGGAAGCCTAAGACGAATTTCCACGTGAGTGAACAATAAAGATGCCTGGGTCTACTCTGCTCTGAGCAGGTTTTCATTATGCTGTGCAACCACACTGTAAAAGTGACCAAATAAGAAAAAGGAAATGGTCGAGCTCCTCACAGCTTCAAATCCTTCAAATAAAAGAAATATAATAATACTATTGGAAAAACCATTTTACTTTAATGTTTGAAGTTTTATTAGAAGTGACATTTTAAAGTTGCAGTTTGAATGACTTCGAAGGTAAATATATTCATTTGTATCATTTCTTTGTACTGTGAAATATGTTGATTTCTTGTATAATAACTGCAAAAAACAGTATCCTGATATACAGTATATATATATAAGATTAGTATGTACTGTATACAATTACGATGTAGTGTGGAATTGGGACACAGCACAGACGTTTCATGGCTGATTATCACTACATACTGCAGAGTTGCATTTCACACCTTGACAGACCATGACTGTGGTCAGATACATGCGAGCCCTTTTACACACACAAAGACACCAAGGCACCAATAACAGGCATTAACCGTTTGTTGCTAACTGATCCAAGTTAGAACACAAGAAAGTCAAAGAAGTCTGGAAGGTTGTTAAGGAATTTTGAAGGCTTTCACGTGCTTATCAGGGAGGTCACGGGCAAACTCTTTTCTAATCCCAGCCTTCAGTTTGACCCAGTCTGATCCTCTCAAATGTTCCCATATGACATCCAAGAAAAACCGACGAGCTGATCGCTGACTTTAGGAAAAAGGAGGCAAAGACAGAGCCCTGTCTACATCAGAGGAGCTGAGGTGGAGCAGGGGAAGCGTTTTAGAGAAACCGTCTCCAGCCTGGTCAGGGAAGCTCAGGAAAACTGTATTTCTTAAGGAAACTTAAGACAGAACTCCGGTGCCAAGTTCTTGTTAATGTTTAGAGAGGAGCCATAGAAAGCATCCTGATGGAAACATCACAAACTGGCATGGATATGAGTAACTGTATATATTGTATTTATTTTTATTCTACTCTAATTTAAATTATTTGAATATATGTTCTGTGTGTGTAGCGTGAAGGGGACTACAACTTTAGTTGCACTGTGCAGCCCTGTGCTGTAGAATGACAAATAAATGTACCTTGCACCTTAACAATGTTTTAAAGTGGTCATATTATGCTCATTTTCAGGTTCTTAATGTTATTTTGGGCTTGTACCAGAATAGGTTGACACCATATTTTCTTCCTCACACTGCACGTTGCTGCAGCTCCTCTTTTCACACTGTGCCTTGAATGCTCCGTTTCAGCCACCGAGTGAGCCGTCTCACTTCTATTCGATCTTTGTTGGGAGTTGCACATGCACAGTGCCCAGGTAAGGGCTACCAGCCAATCAGAAGCAGAGTAGGGCGCGTCCTGACAGCGAGGTAGTGGGATCCAAAGCAAAGCAGCTTCAGCAGGTAACCATGGCTTCGGTTCAGCCTGAGACCCAGGCAGAACAAGCCAAACCGGCTTCACAAGCGAGACTAGAGAAGACGTTTCAGAGGGGCAATTATTCATTTGTAACTCGTTTTTTCTTTCATTAGGTTACGTTGTAACTACATCGCAGTAACAACTTTATTGACTGCGTTACTTTAATTTCATATGTACTTGTTATTCGTGCATTATACCGCGTGTTACATAGTGACGTAGACACGTTACGGACGTAAAGGCTGGACAGGGTAACTCCCTTTGAGGTGGACTTTGGGCAGAGTATGACCACTTTAAGAAATGGGGCCCTGTGGTCTGATCTATTTTGGCTGTATTTGGGGAGTTGTGACACAATAGCATCAAGCATCTGATCTGTATTGACAAGTACTTATTTAGTCTTTTCCACCCACCTTGCTCTTCTCCTCCTGCTTGGCTGCTTGTCTGCATGGAGGATGCCAGATAGAAGATCCTAAAGACAGAGACAAAGACAGGAACTGTCGGACATTGTTTCCAACATGTCACATGTCCATTAACCTTGTCCCCAGCAGCGTGGCTCCAGGGGTGGAATGGACATTAGTCAGTCAGTCCACCAATTTGACTGATATATCACAGTAACTGTAGAATTAACTAGAAGTAACTGTAGGGCGGCTGTGGCTCGGTTAAGTAAAGAGGTGAAAATAAAACACCAACTATGGTTTACAATTTGTATTACCCTGTCATTTCAAGTGTTAGTTATTTTCTTTTTTTAAGTAATTTTACAGCAATTTTTTTCTATCAACAAAATTCACATTCTGGCATTGCCAAGAAAATTCATGTAAAGGAAAAAACACTGCTGACATCCTTACAAGATGAAGAGGAGAAAGTATTTTTTCTGAACGAGACTCAAGACTCCAAACTACACGGATGCCTCATTTCCTCTGGTGCATGATCATTTGTAAATCTCTTGTTCTTCTGTGTCTTGTTCCGCCGCATGGCGTAGAAGGACAAAGTAAGGCACCATTTCTTGGAAAGAAAACACCGAGGAGTCTTTTGGCGTCCATGTTGCCTAGCAGCGTAGTTCTCACGACTTAGCACTTGAACGCCAAGCATATCGTGTACGACTTCCCATGTCGTAACCACGAGCTCACTTTGCAGGCAGCATTATGCCCCCCCAAATTAAGGATGGGGGGCAACACAGCTACACACTAGGCCTACAAGGATTTTCTGTCTCCATGCATTCCTCCATTAGGAACGTTTGAGCTTTATCACGTTGTGTCAAACAGGCAACAGGGAAAGGACCCAAGCGCAGACAGAGGTAGCTTCCCTAAAACACCTTAAAGATTGATAACAGATTTCGAGGTATTTGTCTCAAGTCCCAGAAGCTGCTTTTACCTTGCAGGTACATTTCTTCTCCCTCTGCAAACATCTGCTCACAGCGGGCACAGCGGGCACATGTGGGGTGGTAGTGCTTCTCTCCAGCCTGTTAAGCATTCAACAAGAGCAGGTTATGAAAACGTTGCACCTGGTGTTGGTTTTGGTCTTTGCAGGGGAATTGTTAAAGGTGTACTCAAGCTATTTAGTACTGCACTCCCAAAAGTTAAATCAGCAGAGCCCAGGTATCCTGATTTAGTCCCCAGTATGAGTCAAGCTCCAAAAACACTGCATCCACCACTTCCCATGATGCAACCTGATAGCATCTTTTTGTTAGGCATTCCCTTTTCTGTGATAAATCTATAGTCTCCAAGTCCAAGCTCAGATAACCCCGATGACATCATCTGGGGATATGGTGGCAGAGCCACGGAAGACAGTGCTTAAAGTAGCGGAGCAGTACTCCCTACAGTCAAAGTAATGAAATGAAACAATGACAGCAGCCTTATCCTTTACAATCCGCTGTAGAAAAAGTTTCATTAGAAAAAGAAAAAAAACAAACAGATCAAATATTTTGGATTGGCACAAATCAAAGCACTCATGGTGAGTCTAAATGATGAGATGCTGATTTAGTGTATCATGATGTTGACTAATATGGTCAGACTTTAACTTCATCTAATCATCAAGATTTATTAAATAATCATTTTGACATCCAAAAAGTCAAAAGTCAAACAAATTTAACCCAGTACCTTCTATAATTGTGAGTCACCATGAGTATTTTGTTAATCAGTTTTATCTTCTTCTTTTCTTTCCCCGGTGGAGCTCGGCTTCTGTACATGAGCCACGTGAAGGTTGTGATAATGAAGGCAAACCAGTGCAACACAGACAAAAGTGCAGTGGATTACAGAGAAACAAGAAAACACGTCGCGGTCGTGAATTTCATAGCTGAGTGCCCAACACATTAATGGGATAAAAATGTCTCGAAAAATGGCATTACTGTGCCGTGACACCTGCCGCCCCAACCGCTAAACGTCGCAAAGACTTTAGTGTTTGTGTGCTTGTTCCTGTATCCATGAATAAGCTTACTCTCTGCATGTCTGAAGGCCCATGTTATTAGGATATTCATTATTAGCTCATTGAAAATGCTGATGCAGCATGAATAACCAGTTCCAGGAGTGTTGCAAGCTAATTGTAATTCACAGTCCAATTAGCATTACTTGATTAAAGTGCCACCGGCTGCAAATGACAACAAAGAAAAGGTTGTTGTTTTATTATTCAGCCACAAGATGGAGTACTTGTGTTGCGTAAGGAGCACTGCAGTTGCATTCAGTGCAGAGAAAAATGCAACTGTAACGGGTATGAAAGCACTCCAATCAACTTGACTCTTGACTATGAAGACTTACATACTTCTGACTGAAGCAAAAGGAAGAAATCCAAGGTACATATACTAAACAGCTTTAGTGTCAATGGTGAAATTGTCCTTTAACACTTAACAGTGAGCAGTGGCTGGCCATGTACCATGACCGGTGGTGGTTTGACATTGAGAAGAGAATGGGGGTTACAGTATATGTTATCTACAGAGCTTGAGTAGGAACCCACAAGGCAGTGTGAGGGGAGGGGGCTGTCCCTGTGCTATGGCTTTGATGTTAATAGTGTGGCTTGTTTCTGGGCTTTTTGAAATCACAGGGCCACTGTGACACAGACTTCTTCAGGGGTGTCCACCTGGGACCCGAGTTGGGCTGCTGCCAGTGTTTGGTGCTCTCTCTCTTCTTTTGGGAACTGTTTGGGTGTACTTGGATTCAGTCTGACAGTCCTTGGGTCCCAATGGATTGAGTTTCTTTGTTTTTGAAAAGGTAACTCTATGCATGTCAGGTCTGGGTAAGTCTATTTCGGCCTGGACCCATGAAGACCTCTACAACTGGGAGCAACCATCAGAGCAGTTAGGCAGTTTTAGTCCCCTGTTCAAGGGCAGCTCGGCAGTAGTTGCAGTTGAGTTGAGCTATTGCTTTTCTTGACTAGATTTTCCCAAGCTGGATGAGGGATTGAAATAGCAAATCTTTGTTCCAAAACCTGATTTTATCCCGGAAACCGTCTCCTTTTTAACAAGTCATTCAGTCTGTTGGGTAATCTGAATACCATTCTACTTGCTCATTGGTGATTTACTCAATACTACTGCCTTATTCTGTCTTTTATTGTGTTGTGACAACAAAAAGCATTATTGGAATCGAGTAGAATTATCCCCCTCTGTTGGCAGATTGTCTTGTTTTAAAACACGCATGATTTATGGACTCAGTAATGAACTAAACGACTCAAGATGGATATTTTTTGCGATGAAGTCGTTGTTTTTCTCTCCTTGCAAAACAGTCATCTGATGTCTGCTGATCTCTGCCTCCCAAAGGCATCCCATCTTGCTTCAACAGTGGTCTGATTACACACAGCCCCTCTGAGGTCCCTCCACTTTGCTGCGTCATCTCAATATGGAGCGATACCAGAAAACAGGACGTTGACACCCTGTTTCTTGGATAACACCCTGCTTAATGCTAATCTGGACCAAATGGACAGCAGATGGAGAGAGAAAGCGACCCGAGACATGCAGAACCAACCAATGAGCAGGGAGACTCCAAGTCCAGGTATTATTGGCAGTAGAAGTAAGGTCGTTCGCTTGAAACCTGGCAGCATGTTGCGGACGCCATGCCAAAAGCTCCTATTTGAAGTGAACTGAAACAGATAACTAGACAGAGACCTAGAGAAAAGAGGAAGCTGACTGAGGCGTGGAGATAAAAGGCCGGAACTGGATTGAAATTCAAACATGGAAAGTATGAGAGGGCTGGAAAGGAGATAGAACTGGAATCAAATCCGTCCTTTGTCAGAATCCAAGGCTGCATGACAGGACAATGATCATACTCAATGTCCTGCAGGACTGATAAGTCAAGGAAGAGGAGGGGTTGAGGGTGGTTTGTGCAGCTGATGATTGGATGTTTCACCAGGAATGGGGCTGTAGCTGGTCGGCCTGGGTTGGGGTTTGCGGTTGATACTCCTGCAGAGTTTAGGGCTTTTGAAACAGCCGTGGTAAAGAGCTGGGAGAGATCATGGCAGCCAAGCGGTGAAAGGGCAATTACATACAGACCATCGGCTTTCTCAAAATCACAAGCCACACCACACTTGAAGGTGGGATGAAATGGGGATAACAATACCCCTCCTAAAGTCTCTCCTCGGAAGTTTTCGTGGCCTTGCACTCGGTCGTACACAAAAGGAAACGTTCAAAGGTGGACGATCTGCAAAGCACTTTGTTCAAAGCTTACCGTGGCCTTCTCGCACATCGAGGGTGACGAGTTCAACATTTCCAGCTTGTTTGGAACATACAAGAGCCATCACAGCGCCTACTCACACTGTTTGACTGACAGCTCATGTCAATAAACAAAGTTTCAATTCAACCTCCCCCACCGCTGCCAGCTCCAGCTTTTGACTCGAAACGTCCCCACAAAGCAGACTCTTTGATCTCAACCAAATGTCATGACATTTTGAAGGCTCAGTGTCTCCGTTACTGTTTCAAAGTGCAGCCCAGCGCAGGTAGAGTGGCTGCAAATGGCTCCGGTACTAATACACAAAGAGCTGGGCCTGTATTTATTAAGCATGTCAGGATCTCTCAACGGAATTACCTAAACTTAATGTTTTTATTAGTTTGCATCTAATATAATCTTTCATATCATACAATATAAATACATATACATATGAACTCACCCCCCCTTTTTAAAAACTCCCTTTCCATTTTATAAGGAACGAAGGAGAACAGAAGTGAGGAAGACCTTGCCTTGAGCAAACACAAGACAGCTCCGTACAGTACACCCTTCATAGGCACCGGTGCTGTTAGTCCTGCTTGACTGACCTTGGCTCCGGACACTATGGGGCCAAATAATCAAGTATAGACCTGTTGGCCCAACACACTGCGAGAGGAAATGGCAGTGGATGATGTCATTTACAGCAACCACACACAGTGAGAGAAACACAGCAACATGCTCTCATCCCATTTCTGATGTTGCTCCAGACACTGGAACCCGATCGGTGTTTATGACGGGAGGGAACGTGGGAGGGGGAGAGGGATTGCTGTTTGTCCTAGAATGCTGCCCTGTCCAAAAGCTCTCGTCGTCCTCCTCCTCCTCCTCCTCTCGTCCCTCCGTCCGCCCGAGGAGAGTATCCTGTGTCCCCTCCCTCCATCACTGCAGAACAACAGACCGCCGGCTCTGACTTCTACCTGCCTCTCCAAAGGACTCTCTGGTCCAATCCTGTCAGTCTCTCTCTGCCTCATTCCTCCTGAGCAGGTTCTTCTGTCTTTTCTTATCCAGCCAACATGCAGGCTAGTTTCAGAGACAGCGTTCCTGACTGGAGCCTGATGCAGCTGCAGAGTACATCACATAGTGCATTGTAGCTCAGGGGAATTACTCACTGGTTAATAACTGGTTACACCAAAAGTCTGTGTCGCAAATGAACAGGTTAGCCCGCTATACAAATAGAGTATAGCGGGCTACAGGATCACTATATGGACAAAAGTGCTGAGTTTCCAGCAAAGTGACAACTAACAAATAGTAAGGGCAACCTTTTTGTAGATCACTAGAGTCACGTATCACTGCTTACCATGAAAATAAAGTCAGAGATAGAATAAACCTTTTTATACAACCATATGTCCACTCTAGGTTTAAAACAGGGCTTCGAACACAAAGAGGGATTATAGTGGACCGTACATATTAACGCGAGAAACGGCGACTATAGTTGCACATTACAGTAATTACACTCAACTTTTAATTTCGATAGGATTCCTGACAATGATTAGTTCAGCGTTCACTCCAGTCGATCACTGCACCTCGATATGGATATTAATATTATTTACAGACAATGACATAATGATTATTAATGAATGCCAACTGATGCTGTTTTATTAGAAAACATATCAAAATGCTGCATATATGACAATGCTCACCTGATTTATAGCCTTTGTCTTTGTCTTAATATTTGCATTTTGTTTCCACTTCCTTTCTCTATCTTTTTTCCTTACTCAGTAATACCTGCTGCTGCACATGGAATCGCTGTTTTCATCGTATGTGAAATACCCAGCCTCTCTTTTGTTGGTGCTGCATGTTGGCTTGTAACTCAGAACTCTGCCTCCCACGTGCGCTCGGTTTTTTTCACGTCCTGCTCTGCTTCTTAGTTTTGGGTTGCCTTAGTTTCACGTTTTTTATCGCCGTTTCCTCTTTTATTTTTGAAATATTCTCCTTCCCTCACGTGTCTTGTAGTTCTGCTTCCTGTCTTCCATCGCTTCCCTTGTCTTGATTGGTTTCACCTCTGTCTCTTTTCTCCCCTCACTTGAGTGTATGGAAGTGTGTTTCCTTTGTTCAGTGCCAGTTTGTCGTCGTCCGTTGTGTTCCAGCTCTCCCAGAGTTTCCCATGGGACTTTCTTTCTCGATTGTTGGACTGTCTGCTGCTTTTATTGGACTCTGGGTTTCCTACCTGCTCCTTTGGACTTGGTTGCCTGATTTGGACTGCCATTAGTGGTTTTAGAGCCTTGCCTGCATGACAATCCCTGTAAGCCTTTTGTATATTAACTTTTCATTAAATCATTGAACTATACATCCCGGCTCTGTGCCCGCAGAGTCCAACCACTGTATTTTTCTCTCTCTCACAAACTGAATCAGGTCATATACATACAGAAAGTACGCTGACACACACTACTTAATAATATATCTTAAAGGACACCAATGACGTTTTCAACAGGGACGAGAGCGTAGTGTACCACGTGTCCTGTAGCCGTTGCAATTTTCTAGAACAGGAGGCTGTGTGGCTTTGCTTCACGGCACAGAGGCAGACTGGTACCTGAGGCAGTGAATGGCTGGCCTGCCTGAGGGAACGAGGACTGCTAATATCTGAGTGTACAGTAGAGAGAGTAGAGGTCACAGGCAAAACAAAAAGAGCCAAGCAGGCCCAACCACAGAGCAGGTGCTGGCCGGCTGGTCCTGCCCTGTGGCCCGACACACAGCAGAGGGTCCGATGCATAATCTCAGCAGGGCTCACCCCGATGGCCGCCCTGCGCATGGTCCCCTTTCATACTCGTGTTACTGATGATGTCAAAGCTGGGCAACTCTCAAGTTACACATGAAAAGGAACTGGTCCCAGATCTGTGCATACACGGGAAACTGCTCTAGAAGCATTTCTCACCTTTCTCACTGCCTTAGCAGTGTGTAAGAGCTGATGAAATTTGAATGATCGCTTTGGGGAAACGGGGTCAACACTGGAAACAAGTGGAAATATGAGAAGTACGAAGAACATAAAATAACAGGATGCATTATGCAAAATCACTGCAGTAGAAATAGAACGACATGATGCCATGATGACAATGCCATTTAAAGGGGAACGCCTAGGATTAATGTTATGGGGACTCACAAGAAAACAGAATGGCCAAAATCAAAGCAGTGGGATATCCTGACTTTGAGTCCCTAGTATGGGTCAAACTCCAAAAATGCTGGCTCCTACACTTCCTGTAATGGAACGCGATAGCATCTGGACCCTCCCTGCCTGGATACGCCCATGTCTTTAATGTGCCCACTTTGTAACGCAGGCTGTCTGTTATGAAGTGGTAGTCTCCGACCTCTATGCTCACGCTGTAATATACTCAAGCTTGTTCCTTTGCGTTTTTATCAAGGAACCAAATATTTCCCAACGCAGCGTCTCATCTTCTGTACTGCAGATTCAGCAGGAGGTTTCTTTTCCATCCAAGGCTTGGAGGTTTTCTCCATTGTGACTTTTCCTGCTACTTCTGTGTATACAGAGTGAGCAGCACTTCCCATAACTAGTATGTTGACTTTGTCATGTAAAGGTGGTGTAAAGTCCCTTAATCCTTAATCCTGCATCCTTCCTACATTCGAAGACATGCTCTCACTGTCATTTGCTGACTGTTACACAGAAGTATCACTAGTATACTTGTCTTTCAACAGCCGTGCAGCTGTTCCTGATTACTACAACTCCAAGGTAGTTAAGTATTAAGCTATGTGGGTTGCATTCCAATAAATGAGATGTTTGCTCTCATTCATTCAAACTTCATATTTTTTTTATCTAGCTACAGTAACTAGCAAGCTAGATAGCTATTTAGCTGTCTTTATACATTCAGTCCCCTACTATGGATAATTCAGTCATAATGCCATCAAAAGAAAGGAATTTCCATCTTTCACTTGGTCATTCGGTATTTTTCGTTTATTTGTGTATTTTATTCAATCCATGCATTCATCTAACCATGAAGGTATCATTAATCTACCTATTCACCCATTTCCTACTTTTCTCTTTCCGTACCTCAGCTGTTCATCCATCTAGAGGGACTCCTTTAGTTGTGAGCGAGGGACAAAGAGTAAGTTGAACCACAAACTCCATAAACCAACTAAATGTAACCCGTCAGTGCTGCAGGGTTACCTCCAGGACTTTTCCAGTGATGTACTTCTTGCAGCTCTCACACTGGATGCCAAACATGGCGTGGTAGTCCATCTCACAGAAGGGGATTCCATCCCTGATGTGACAACACAGGACAAGCATCAGATACACTTCACATACAGCCAGCTCAAAGCCATCCAACTATGATGACAAAATGATGTTCCGATCATTTGTTAACATTTTACACAAAGTAGAAAACTACAACGGCTGATTAGTGCCATCATTTACTGCAGTCTAAGTCTGAGCATGGTGTTACAATGCTCTTAGCCCACATCAGTGCTAATTAGGGTTTTGGCCAGAGGAAAAGTCATACATCGGTTTCTTAAACTGTCTAAGCAGCAGTTCTCTCCAGTTGGCCCTATAGTGCTGCATAATGTAGTGGAATGTGAAACAAATTTCTCTTTTCCTACAAAAGTCCTTAGAGATAAAACGAATTAGCATAGTCTTTCCCAAACCTTAAGCACGTGTTTTTGTCACCTAATCCTGACCCCACGCTGGACAAAGGATGCAAACCCTGTGGATTTCCTTTTTAGGAGTATGAAAAGTGAAAAGTGACACATGTTTAGTGTTAGTCATTAGTGGGCGACGACTCGACTTGAGCAAAGATGGAATTTTAAAGACCTCATTAAAAGATCTCAAGTTTTGACTCGTTAAGGGAAGTTTTGTGACATCCAACGCCAACCATCTGATAACGGGTTAAAAGCCATAGAGCTAATAGTATTAGTGAAGTAGTGTAGTTATATTTCCAAAGCCAGACTGACTTACTTGCTGATGTACTCGGCATTGAGCACCTTGTTGCAGACTTTACACTTGAAGCAGCCCAGGTGCCAGTGCTTGTCCAGTGCTACAAGAGACTGCTCGTTCTTAAACTCCTTCCCACAGCCACAGCAGTCTGCACGGAAGACAACGAGATGAAGGGCCATCAGCTGGTATGGTATCCAGCTGGTTTCATTAAGCATAAAGGACGAAAAGAACCTTGGACATTTTGGTTGCCTGAGAGTGGAGTGACTTCACACAATTTAAGAAAGTGCCAATTTAAGGGATAGAAGAGAAAAATATAAGAAATCATAGTTTTCTGGGTGCAAAAGTGTACTTCTGGCACGATTTATGCTTTAGAGAGACAGTCAGAGAGACGGAGACATAAACAAAGTACTGACTGTGGACAGCCTGTATGGGTGCTGGGCTGTTGGCGGGGAGAGGCTGGGTACAGTTTTGGCAGATACACTCCTTCCCGTTAAATGTCACTCGGTCGCCGGCTGGGAACGGCTGTCTGCAAACAGAAAACACATAGAACATCAGACGAGGGCTTTGAGCGATACGCTGATGCTTCCCAAAGCCTACAAACGTATTCTAAGCCTCGGAAACAGGATTTAGACCATCACTGGACAATAACGTTTTAGGTGGCTGAGCAGCAGGGTGAGGAAGGTTTTACTGGCAGACAGATTAATACAATTCTCCCGCCACATCTGACACATTTACTTTTTAAATGTTATTTCATTTGAATTTATTATTTCTGAATTTATTAGTGTTTTATTTTAGACAAATGTATTGGTATAAGTCTATAAGAATGAGCCTTAAATGACCTAGCCTGTCATTTGTGTGACAGTAACATTCATGATTATTTGAGTTCAAACAGCCATTAAAATGTTTAAAAATGTATAATAAATAAGATATTAAATGAAATTATGATGTGCCTTTACATGGACAACGTGATACGTTTTCAGTCATCTTATTTGATTTCATCACATCCCCAACGTGTTTGGGCCTTTTGGACACTGAAAGACTTTTAAATGACCGTGTCACCGTTTCTACTGTCGAAAGAGAGAAAGAGATCAAATAAATCTTCAAAAGACATCCGTATCATGCGTGGCCATTATTTCATTGGACTAGTGTAGATACAAAGCCTCTTACTATAAATGGTAATGGCCCCAGAATTGAACCGTGGGGTACACCCTTTGTCCTAGAGACCAAGATTTAAGCACGCATTTTGTTCTGCCCAATAAATAGTGTTCTTCAACAATATGTCAACAGTTTGTGTTTGTCCCTTTGGTGTTTCAACATGTGCACAAAGCCAGCTCCATAAAGAAGTGCTTTTCCCAGTTTGCTGTGGAAGAAATGATTGGCCTGCACAGAGCCCTGACCTCAACCCCATCCAACACCTTTGGGACGAACTGCGAGGCCTTGCCACCCAACATCAGTGTTGGACCTCACTAATGCTCTAGTGGCTGAATGAGCTAATCTCTGCAGCCAGGTTCAACATCTGGTGGAAAGTTTTTCCAGAAGAGTGGAGGCTGTCCCAGCACCGGATTAATGGTTTTGGAATGAGGTGTTCAACTATTACAACTGGCTGTAATGTTCATGTGTGACCAAGTTATCACCAAGACATAGATTAAAAATGAAACGGGATGTTGAGAGCTCATCTTTTCGTGAGACAAATGTATCCACTAATCAGTTCACTTGACAGTTTGTTGGTGGCAGCATCTAGTAGGCAATAGAAGAAGTGCAGCTTACGCCACACTGACACTAGCTTCAACATTCATACATGGACGTTGCTACTAGGAAATGATCAAATTAATTTATTGATTCATTGCATGTTCATTCACCAGCCAAAATCCCTTTGAGACAAATGCCATTGTAGTGACTGTTGAGAGGGACGTTACCAACACCATGAAACAATGTTAATGTCTCCTGGCTGAGTGTACGTGCTGCTCCAGCACAGCTGCTGTCACTGAGTCAAGTAGAGACGGAGTGACGATTCCTCGGCAGAGCGAGCACGGCTCTGACTGGCTGCCACGTGCTGCTTCCTACAGCTCGGAAATGTGATATTAGAGCTGCTGTCACGCTGTCACAGCCAGAAAGTGAGAGAGAAATGCCTCCAGGCAGACTGAGAGACGCTGAGATTATAGGTTATTCATGTATGAACAGTCACAACGGTTATTTTGTTAAAGGTTCAACTCAGTATGTCTTGAGTCTTTAAATCTCTTGTAAAGTCTCACAGTTTAGAGCTTGGCCTGTCCCCAAGTGCTTTTTGTTATGCACTGTAAACCTCTGCTTAATTGACTTTATATTTATGCAATTAGTTAAAAATGCAAAGAAATAAGGCAAGTGGAAGGATGCAGCGAATCGAAACAATATTCCAGTTCTTCTCATGTGTTTTATTACCATCAAGCTGCGATCATTGGCCCACACAGCTCTTGGAGAGTACAATAACTTACAGAAAACAGTGAAGTGACAGTGTGCAGCACACAGATACGTCAGGGCTCTGCCTCTGTCTTGTTTTAGATATGTTGCCTTCATTTCAAGCATTTTTGGCTGATTAATGACCCTGAACTCATTTGCAAAGACCATACAAAAGGCTTAAAAATGCAGATTAATTATTAAGCAAAAGGATTATTATATATTATATAGTTATTTCTAGTTCATAGGAATTAAATGTAAATCGCTACACGATATTCTCCGGCCGGATTGCATTTACCCACTGCCTTATTTACGTGTGATAAACAAAATGCCAACATGGGGGTTCATCAGAATCACCTTGGTGATCGCTTAACATTTGGTGTTCGTGGCCAAATACCTGCAAAGCTAACGACGTTTCCCTCAGCCTCAGCTGTGTTTAGTGCTGTCTTTCAAGAGTTGGCATGCTAACACGCTAAACTAAGATGGTGAACATGGGAAACATGACATCAGCGTGCTAACAGTGTCATTGTAACCGTGTTACCAGGCCTCTGCTTTGAATGGCAGAATACATCAAACAATATCTTATTGTACTTTGGTACATGAGATCTTTAGTTTATTGTTCAGGTTCGTGGATTCTACACTGTGTGTTGGTTCGATTTTACTATTTACATGTATTGTTATAATTCCATTTCTCCTGTCACTTTCTACCGCTTGTTCCCGTTAGGGGTCGCAGGTTAATTCCATTTCTTGTTTTTCTATTCAAGAATTGACTTGAAACTGAGCTTTGGGTGGAATTTTCTTTGTGTTTTGTCCTGATACCTCAGTGCATCAGTGTGGTGAATATTGGATCCGACCCATTATGATGGTGAAATACAGACAGAGTGCATGTAGAGCGCTGAGGCAGATTAAGACATGTATTGTTGAAGGTGAATAATGAAGCGGCACCTGCGTGCCAGGGGCACACACATGCAGCCCAACAGAAACCGACAGTGAGAGTGAAAAACAGGGCTAGATTACGCTTGATGAATTGCTGATGGTAAATACAGCACTGCGACCCTGACACACACACACACACACACACACACACACACACACAGTCTGAAGTCTATTTGCTGTCTTTCTCTCAGCCCTATTTTTATATTCCACACAATAAGCCTCTGTGTTTTGCCACCACAAAAGCCATATTTGTTATAAGAGGAGCACAGGAGTTTGGTGATCACATTACAAATCTCAAATGCCACACTGGAACATTCTGATCTTAGGTTCAGCATAGGGATCACCGAGGCATGATAGCACACACACACACAGAAAACCCTCCTCAGTTCAAAGACACTTAACGCTAGCTGTGGGAACGGGCTAAGTGGCCGCACTGACTGACCACGCACTTAGAATTCCTGCCTGAGAGAGGCTCCCATTACCTTTCTAGGCCTCAGCAAAATCACTGGTCACACACACACACACACACACACACACACTTTACACAGTCAGTAGAAGCATGCACATGGCTGGAAACAGGTGAAGATGACTGTGACTTGCAGTGACACATGCCTTCATGTGCTTTCCTATATTTATGCATGTGTATTATGGTTCTATGTACATGTAAATGACACCTACACCAGAGGAGTCTTGCTGTTGAAGATGGGTGTAAAAAAACACACTGCTGGTGTCTCCCTCTCTCCCTCCCTCCCTCTGAAAGAGGTTTTTAGCCATGGGAAAGTACAAGGAGGGGTCAGGCAACCAGCTGATGATGACACATACGTTTTACAGTAACCCTATGAAATTCCTGCTGCCTCTACATCACATAGAAGGTAGCACTGAAATGTGATCAAGACCTTCTATGACCTTCGTGAGGGTTTAAGACATTCTGAGACCTGTAAGGACCTGAAGACACCCTGAACACTGTAAACAAGTGCTCTGAACAAATAGTCCCATTGATGTTAAGGTTAGTGAGGTTAGAAACTCACTTAATGACATTTGGAAAACAGACACTGGGTATGTTCATTTACCTCTCCCCACTTCTTAGTTATGTACACGTTACACAAGTGTTAAATAAGTGTTGTTAAACGTAACAAATGTGGATAAAAGCTAAAGACAGGAGGTGGATGCTGAGGAAGAGGTGGGGATGTTAACATTCTAGTGTGCATGTCAGGCAACTTCAGCACACTCCGAATGTTGCAGCCACGTTCTTACCTCCGCACACTTGGCCAATCCCTGTGTGAAGGGGGCATGATTGTCAGATTGCCTGTTTCGAAAGGTTACTAAGGTTGATGGACACAGGCCCGCAATGCCACTGTCAGAAAAGGGGTTTCAAAAGCTGCTCGACAACCCAACAAACAACAGTCGTTGGAGGCATGCTGAGGCCTTTACTGTGCACCCAAGAGCTGGAACACACTTCCCCTGACTTTGACTACCTTTAAATCCAGGTTAAAAAACCCTTTCTGTTCCCTACTGCCTTTGACTAAATATATCACCAAGCCTTCAGTCCCATCCTGACAACCTTGTAATATCTGTATTTAATGTTTTGAAACCAGTATATAAAGCACTAGCAGCCGCAGAGGTAATGCACAAGAATGTATCGGTCACCTGTCAAATGTTTGGTCAGCACAAACAGACACTTCGGCTTTTAGGAGACATATTGCAGGAGGTGAAAATGTCTGCAGGCTTTTCCTAAAGGCTTGAGTCAGCGTTGCATTGACAAGCAGAGAGATGGGCAACAGACTTGTGACCAAGCTGTCTGCCAGGACAAGCCCCAAAGTTTCGGTTTCACGTCATAAACCAGTCATATTGGGAGGTTCAAAGTTCAACATCAGTCCCGTGTCACATGATATTCATCAGATGATGGAGTTTGCATGGAGATGTTTGAATTTCCATTATTTGAGGACTTTAACAACTTCTCGTCCATGTTGGCTTAAACGTTTAGGTCACACACATAGGTTCATTGTCCGTGACACGGTCACTAGGCAGCTGGGTAGTTTCCCTGCTATATGAATATGCTGCTTTTTCAGCCATGTTTCTTTCACTTGCAGAAGGTACCAAGTCTTTCTGGTCATAAGACTAAGTGATCACAACTCACTGGCGTTAAAGTCAGAGAGGACTCGCAAGCCTTTCAAGGAAACACCTGAAGAAGTAGCTAAATCATACTTCCCACACCCCCGGGTCTTACTTGCAGGAGGCGCAGACGAAGCAGCGGGGGTGGTAGGTCTTGCCCAGGGCGGACACCACCTCCCCCTCGATGAAGTCCTGGCAGCTGAAGCAGCGAGTCCCGTACAGTCGCTGGTAGTCCAGAGTACAGATGTATTCACCCTGTCGCACGAAGAAGCCCCCGTG
Organism: Coreoperca whiteheadi; assembly: GCA_011952105.1. Lineage (NCBI taxonomy): Eukaryota > Metazoa > Chordata > Actinopteri > Centrarchiformes > Sinipercidae > Coreoperca > Coreoperca whiteheadi. Next base: position 2,700,937 of record CM022475.1, on the reverse strand, counting down.
GGCCAGTTCACAACCGCATACTGCGATAAGGGAGGTACGAAGAGAGGAAGGGGGAAAGGGTATAGGAAGGAAAGAGGGATAAGGGAACAGGAAAGGGAAGAATGGACAGAAGAAGGGGGGGGGGAGATCAAAAAGCAAACACTTAGAAAGTACAAATGTTTCCCCTGCAACACGAAAGCTAATTCCAAATTCAAAGCCATTGTGGTTTGGTTTCTGGTCTTCTCTTAATGCAGCTAACTGACCACAGGATACAGGGCTTTTACTTACGTCTTTGTAGTAACACTACAGCATACTTTACTATGGTTTACTTTACTACACTACAGCATACTATACTACGGTATACTTTATTACCTAACAGCATATTATTCTGTACTATAAAAGTGACATACAAAAGAAACATAAACTTATTTAGAGACATTCGTTTAAAAAGCAGTAACAAGAAGAGAGCATTGTGGTGAGCAGAGCCAGTCAACCTGCTTTAACAGCCAGGGACATCACACAGTCAGAACGGGTGTGTTGTTAACGTGTGTGTGTGTGTGTGTGACGACTGCACTTTGTCTATTTGTCTGGTTCATAACAATACATGACAGGAACTACACATCACTGTCTCCTCTCATGCACACACAATGATTACACACAGTAACCATGGCAGCCATGTGACATCATCACAGACCAGCCACAACCTCAGGGGAAACCTCGCTCTATTCTTTCACTCCTTTAGCAAAAACAATACCCCTCCTTTCTTTTCCCTTGCATTCTTTCTTCCTGAGCTGCTCAGTGAACTTGCACACACACTGCCTCCAGCTTGCAGGGATGTGTGAAGGTATGAGGTGACACGGGTACAAAACATGGATGAAATCCGCACACACATTCTACAGAATAGGCTGAGACACACCCAGACACCATCTCATTAAGGTCTCAGTGTGAACTGATGTCCATGATGCTGGCAGACGGCTCAAACAATTACACACAAAGTTCCAACCAGCAGTACAACCCAGGCCAACCTTCTGCCCACTGAATCCAGATAGATACCAACAGAGCCTACTCACTGCACGTACTGCATGCAACTTCAAAATGTAACGATACATTGGAGTTATTTCTGACGGTTTGGTTTTGCTCCTGTAGTTTCATGCTCTTGGTATCAACAATCGCCTCAGTTTGCTACTTCAAGTACCTTATAGGCCTCCAAGAGCTGTGAGTCACAGCTGCTGCTGCTGCTGTTGGTAAGAGCGCCGTGCTACAATAACTAACTTCCATTTCACACAGTATCTTTTTTATTATCATTACACCACGCTCAGTGACAATGAACACTAAGATCTGATTCCTCTTACTTCCTTTCTTGCTGTCATGTTGCACAGCTGCTAACTGAGAACATCCCTGACATACAGCACACGGATGTAGAAGAAGCAAGGTGTACGTTTTCTTCAGTCTAGATTCCCATACATTGACTGAAACTTCAGCATTTCCAGCTAGTAGCGTAACAACCCAAGTCTCCCAGCCTTCTATCCCTTTGATCGACATGTTGGACAACCTTTGTCCAGTCCGCCCCCACCAGGGGCCCAGCATGCTAATAAAACAGCCACAACAGTACGAGCAGGAATGTTTTCTCAGGAAGAAGATGAGGTACTTTCCAGCGGCTGCTACCAGCTCCCTTACATCCGGTTCACATGTCTGGCAACCTGTCCACAATGAGATAATGCTCTGGGCTGATGGAGTAAACACCAGCACAGTGGAGGGCTGGGTGGATGGATGAGATACATAAGTACACCCAGAGAAGGGGGGATTCCTAAAATGTTATATTCAGGAAGTGTTTGAGTTTTAAGCACCATATTTTTCCAACGAGGAACCATTTGAGTGCAGTTCTTTACAGAACCTTTCTAAAACCCCCCTTTCCAAAGATGAAGCCCAATAACGATAAAGAAGCAATTTCTGGCACTACATAGATGTCTTTTGATAACACGATGGCTGGACTACAATAATTCTGCTGGGTGTGTAATTAAACTGGCCCATATCAAAGGGGTCTTGAGACTAGGCCTGGAGTCAAACTCACAAAAATGAGGACTTGAGAGAGGCTTCCCTTACTTGAGAGTTGACTGCCTAAAGACTTGTTCTGAGACTTAAAATAAGTATCACGTTCTGACTTGTTAAAATCCCAGAATAAAAAAATGAACATTACAGAGGCAGACCTGTCTCAATTGACTTGTTTTGAAAGACTTGAGACTTGATTCTTGTTCTGACAGACCTGTCAGCAGCGGAGCGCGTATGAGCTCAAGTTGGAACCCATTCAACATTTCTAGAGCTAACACAACCAGAGAGCACTGCATCCTTTGAAAAGTGATAGCAAACCCAACCATTTTAAATTATTCTTTTCATCTGTAACTCAGCAGCACGGTGCATATGCTGCAGAGGAAGGCAAAGTTTCTGGCAAACTAGCCTCTAATGCAGATAAAAAAACTGTGTGCCTGAGTGGATTACATAAGTGAGGGGAAGACAGAATATGCTTTTTCAGTTTTGTCCCTCATCGCTAATGGAAACCATCAAAGCTGTCTTCCTCTCATCCCTGTCTCGTCTCTCCTATCTGTCATCCCCTAATCCCTCATTCACGTGGGACGTGTTAAAAGGCAGGGAGAGGTCGAAGACATGAAGCAGAGCCGGATGTGGAAGTCAGTCAATCGGGTTTGATCAAGTGGGGGCTGAAGTTCACTTTTAAGTTTGCTCTGACAGAAGCAACAGTTCAACAGCTGACTGCAAGCAGACTCTTTACTTATATAAATCCTTTCTTTACTCGTAGCAATGTGTCCTAGCTTCTTCAACAGAGTGAAACTGAAACTAAAATGTATTTTTCCTAAGAAATCATTATAACCTTGATGTTTGTCTTGACTTATTTGGTCAAAAGTGTGATTACCAGAAAGAAGCCATGATAGCTCCACCTTCTTTAGGGTTCTCCAGCAGGTGTTGAAATAACATGGCGAAAAAGTGGGAATCTAGTGGGAATAGGTGCTAACCTTAGCCAGCAAGGCTAACCAGTGTTTTCTTAAAGCCATTTCAGACAAAGATTTGCGACGAGACGAGATGAAACCGGCAAATACTTGCAATGTGTCGGGCTGCAACGTTCTGAAACCTGCCAGTTTACGCCAATGCGACTAGACGAGACGGTGTATCGTCTCCATAGCAACAACTCTCTGTACCTCTGTTCTAACTGTTACTTGCTACAGTTGCATTTCTAGTATTGATGAAACAGCAAACACATAAAGAAATGAGAGGGTTGAGAATTTGGTGCCGTCCATAGGTGCCTCTAGGGCTGGGCGATAAAACGATATCGACATGTATCGCAATAGACACGTCATCGATATCAATAAAAAATTATCGCTAAAACAATCAATGATTGTTTTTTCTTCGTTGGCAAAAAACAGAGGTTGGAAAGCAAGTTTGGTTGCATTAACAAAGGCACTCGCTCCCTTGTAACCTAGCAACGTAGGGAGTGACACGCTAACAGCCAATCATGTAACAGTATCATTTTTGGTTGCGCCATATCATGTCTCGTGCTGGATTCTTCAGAGCCGGCGTGGAATGATAAGAGGAAAATGAGCGCCGCAGCGAGCGAGGACATTGTGGATAAAATGGGGAAACAAGTCAGCTCGCCAGTATGGCAGCGTTTTGGATTGTTTAAGTCTGACCGTACTCAGACCAGTGTCGTCTGCAAATTGTCCAAGACCGTCGTCCCCGCAAAGACTGCTAATACTACAAACTTACTCTTACCACTTCAGCTGCGCTCACCCTTTGGAGGACAGCCGTATTCGCCAGCAGCGTCCAGCAACATCTGCAGCTGCAACAGCGCACAAGCAGCAGACCGCCATGGAGAGGTACTGCGCAGCAGTGCCGCAGGACAAGTCATCTAGAAAAACCTCACACACGTACCTGACCCATGCTATGTTATTCCTGGCCGAAAGTACTTTTCTAAGACTGCCATTCCCAAGCTGTATGTTCAAAGATAATTGTTAAGTGTTCATTGTTATTTAAATCTTATTTTTACATTTTAATAGTTTTTCACGGTTGTGTTGACATTTCTGCCTTCAGAACTGACGGACTGTAATCAGAGGAAGGTTAGGTTTAAAGTAAAAATGTTTAAATGTAATAATCTATCAATCATTATCGATATCGACCGATATGAAACACTTATATCGTGATACATTTTTCAGCCATATCGCCCAGCCCTAGGTGCTTCAACCGAATAACCAGGGGGCTTAAGACAGGACATCTCCCCTGTTTAGTTCAATTCTCCCGCCTATTCCAGTTCTGTCTTTTAGGGGAGTTGGTTTTACGTCTAATAAGCAGAACGTTTGTTTTTTGTTCCTCACACAAATTGATGAGGGGATCCTTGCTTTCCTCCATCCAAAACTCTGCCATTTCGACCAACTGACACTTTACTGACCAGCTGACTTCGCTACCAGCTGATTGGCTGTGGAAACAGGTGACGTGCCTTACGTTCTAAAACCAGCGACTTCCACCCTGACCAGGACAACATTCTCAAAGTAAAAGCGAATAGTTTAACAATTCAGCCAAAAGGAATGGTAATGTTTTAGCTCTGCAAACCAGATACTTACGGATCAGAATCAGCCTTGAACTCAAAAATTCAAGTGAATGTTATGTTCAAACAGCAATTTCATTACAATGAAACCATTCCATCTCCATGGCAGCAGAGGGTGTGTGTGTTCACCCTGTGCCTGGGCCGTTGGAGGATGAGATCACGATGCAGCTAACTAGTCGTTTTGTCCTGAGACTCAGCTGAGGAGAACAGAATGTGTCAGGCTATATGCCTGTGGCAAGATAGCATCGTTTGAACTCTAGGTGTGTGATTTATTCATACACACACTCCCTCCTACCAGTGTGTGTTTGGGGGGGCTCTTTAAGGGCAGTATACCTAATGATTTCCTGTAGCAACACAACCTAGTAGCATGGAGATGTAGCTTCAGAACTAGGAAAATCTTGGAAGAAATAGAGCATCACTTCAAATCAATTCTACAATTGGACATGATTACAAGCACAAACAGGAACACCAGTGCTTCTCAGGTTGCCAGTGTGAAGTAGGTATAAAGGTTACATTGCAGTAGGAACTCGATTACGACATTTTCCAAGGCTGAAAGGCAGATTACTTCACAGGAAACTGATTACTTCCATCTCTGAAGGCTTATCTCATGCACTATGAAGCCACTTACATAATGTGAATGAACTCAGAAGCTCTCGGAGGAATTCAGTGTGCTGTTGAATCTGCTTCCTCCGCACTGGAGGAACTCTAAGCCGAGTTCTTCTTTTCCTTCAATTCAGCGTGTAGAATTAGTGAGGGAGTTATGTGCTTGAATGGATGGATGTGATTTGTAAATAAAATATGGTGCATCTCTTTTACTCGTGCACAAACAAGGTCTAGGGAGAAAAAGGTGATGGATTCAGTGGTTTGGACATGATGCAAGTCATGTAGTTGAAAGTAGAGCTGAGTATGAAACCTAAATACTTTTGACAGCAACCCAAATGTGTGTCTGGCACCGAGTACTGAACGCTAGCATTGAATGCCTAGTCAGAATGGTGATCTTGTTTATTTATTTTTTTATTAGATTTATTTCTGATTTAAAGGTCCAGTGTGTAACATTTAGGAGGCGCTATTAACAGAAATGCAATATAATATTTAGAAGTATGTTTTCATTAGAATGAGCCCTTTATATCTACAGAGGCAGCGGGTCCCCTTCCATGTTGCCAGGTCGCCATTGTTTCTACAGTAGCACAGAACGGACAAAACAAACACTGGGTCTTGATAGGGCCTTTATTGAGTTTCGTGGCCACCGTAGTTCCTCCTACATGTTCGGAAGGGGCGAGTGGTGTTCAAATGGTTGCAAAAGCTTGATGCCACTAAATCCTACTGTGAGAGTTGGCGCAGAGCAGAGAGGAGGAGGAGTCAAATGAGGATGTTAACATGGATGGGTTTAGTCAACAGTCTGGAGACAGGAACAGAACACACTACCAACACAAGCTAGCCTGAACTAAGAACGGACGGGGAGTGAAGGGAGGTGACTCAATATAAAGGGAGTGCAGATGACGAGGACCAGGTGCAGGGAATCAGGGAAGAGCGGGAGTGCTGATTGTGAAGTGACTACGGGTGTGGGACTGGGCAAGGGCAAGTGAAGGGCGTGGACTGTAACACCTACACACTGGACCTTTAAAGCTGCACTAATCAATATTTTTATATTAATCAAATTACGGCGTGTAATGTGAAAGTAGTCATTTGTGGTGACAAACCCACAAATAATTTTCACCCCACTCAGCAGTTCCACTCAGCTCTACAGAGCTTTTTAGCCTATTTTGAATCATTGTTTTGGATTTACGGCTCACAGTTTTTAATGTTTTGGTTGATGAAACCCGTGGAATATAAAAGGGTTCTTAGTAGAACCCCCTGGGTCGGTTCTTGTTAACGCCCTTTGAAGGTGCTAAAAGGTTTCCTCCATAGAGGGTTCTGGGTAGAACTATTACACCATAGAAGGGTTCTCTGTAGAACCTCTGACAGGGGGTTTTGGGTGGAACCTTTCACAGATGGTTCCAGGTACAAATTCTCTTATTCAAATGGTTCCACCTGGAACCCTCGGGGTTATTAAAAATGGTTCTACCAGGAACCAAAAAGGGATCTCCCATGGGGACAAGCCAAATAACCCTATATGGTTCTAGTTAGCACCTTTATTTCTAAGAGTGTACTCAACCTTGTTTCCATAGACGTTTAAATAGGCAATAGGCAAGGTTTGCCCTTTCAGGCCATTTCATTTAGGCAATGTTTCTGTAAGACTGATTGAATTAAGACGACAAGTGTTTTGTAAAATAGGTATTGGTACTGTACCAAACAAATGATACCCAGCCCTACTAAAAACAGGGTCACGGATTGTTTTTGGATCCTTGAACGAGTTAAATTTAGATCTGGGATAAGTGACAGAGTGACTAGAGCCTCTACTCGAGGCGACATGTGCTGTCAGTCAAAGGGGCGGAGATATGGAACAGCATACCAGCTACGATCAGGGACAGTCTGACAATAAACGCATTTAAGACAAATGTGAAACATTGGCTCAAGAGGAACCAGGTCTGTAATCATTGTATCTGAATTGTTGTTTAAGTCTAATGTTGTCATCTATACAATTGAATTGAATTGAATTGAATTGAATACTGAATGTGTGTACTGTTCTGTTATTTTTGGTCCTGACCATTGTCTTCCGAGACAATGTGATCAAAGCCTCTGATGTATTGTTTAAGTCTAATGTTGTAATTTGTATTGATTGCGTGTATTGTGTTGTGTTATTTCTTGTCCTGATCTGCCAGGGACTACAGATGGAAAGTAGCCAATGGGCTAAATCTGGCATATTTACATATATGTTCATCAATATGCACTGTCCCTTTTAAATAAATAAATAAATAAAAATAAATAAAAAATACCCAGCCCTATCTGACACAGATATGCTCATTTATGCAATGTGTGTGTGTGTAGGGTACTCAGTCCAGTCCTCCACTCAGGATAGGATACAGCACCTTACAAATGAATTCAATTTGCATGTCATGTAAGACAGATGTAATTTCTCTTGGCCTAATCCAATTCAGCAGCCCTGAGCTTGCTTTGGAGAGTTCAAATATACAGGCAGCCTGAGAAAGCCTGTCCATTAGTGTGACCTTGACGCCACGTCATGTTTCACAATGACTACCACTGTGCATGTGTGTGAGCCTGAGCAGGGTTAAATATACATGTGCTGAGTGCTTTCTGCTGCCAATGTTCGACCTTGAATGCACCTCATGTTTTACAATGACTCACCATCCATGTGCCTGTGTGTGTGTGTGTGGGTGTGTGTGTGTGCCTGTGCGTGTGTGTGTGGGTGGGGTTCTGTCATTCAGTAGTCTAATACATGACCTTGACTGCCCAGTCTTCACCCTGCTGCCATTGCTCTGACCAGCTCTGGGATTGTACTTGGAAGAAGAAAGAGGATCAAGGTTGATACTTCTGACAGGTGAAATGGGCTTACAGTGGTCCAGACTTCGTCCACACTGGCCTTAAGTGAAAGCAGGGATCTAATGAGGCAATAGTCAGGGGAGGTCTGTCTATTGACTAAATCCCATGGGCTACACTAGATCTCATAACACACTTATTGTTGATTTTATTTTCAGCAAGAAGTGAATCTTGTGAGGATTTATGTTGTTCATTTTCACTCCAGACGAGATTGAGACTGGTTGTAAACAGGCTGACAGTTTAGCCAGATTATTTAACAACTTTATTTTGAGGTAAATCCAAAAATGAGTGCACCCAAAACGTTGCTAATAATCCTTTAGAATAAGGCGGAACAAGAAGGAGGACATCAGATCAAACCACAACTACTACACTGTGGTCCTTGATGTAAAGAGAGCAAAGATGCAGGAGTCTTGGTGACTCAGTGACATCATACTGCCATCACCATATTTACCTACACCATCATCAAATAAATCACTTCAAGTCAAGCAACCATAAGACAAATGACTGCACTGTGCAGTAAGACTGCATTTATAAAGCGCCTTTCTAGACCACTCAAAGCGCTTCACACTACATGTCAGCATGGACCCCGTTCACACACTGATGGCAGAGGCTGCCATGCAAGGTGCAAGCTGCTCATCGGAAAGAAACTACCTCATTCACACACTCACACACCGGTGGCACAGCAACCTTCGGGAGCAATCTGGGGTTCAGTATCTTGCTCAAGGACAGTTGGGAACGCGGGAGGGGAGAAGCCGCGATCAAACCTCCGATCTTCCGATCAGTGGATGACCCGCTCTGCCTCTAGGCTTTCACCTATTTTGCAACCTTCTCTTTTAAAATGTGGTGGTTACGTTCATTGCAGGTAAGGTAAGGCAAGTACGAAGTTGCACCGAGAAGTTGGTCTGTAAACTGTGATGGGGGTTTACAGCGGACAGTTTGGGGAATCACTTTAGCCCTCGGTGACGACTGAGCAAACCCCGTCCTCTGATGAAGACCCTAAGATGCAGCTGACAGCTTTGGAAAAACTAGGTACGCAGTATGTGGCCCATAATTAGACTGAATTACTGCCTAGACGTTCTTTTGATTGCTCTAACCAATCAATAGTGAGCAATGTCCCACCAACATCATTTTCAGTCAACATAGAAGCTATGGTAACTGCTGCTAGGAGCAGGTAACTTAACATTTTTCACAATGATTGAAGAAATATGGCAACTTAAGAGTTGTTATTTCTGTAAATTGACTCACAACAAACCGTACAGTGTCAATCTCCTCCACGCTGGTTGTTATTAACCTAGCTATGTAGGAATCCTACTTACAAAGCCCTGATTGGTGGATTGTTTCTCCAACCAGCAGACATCGCTGACAATGAGCACAACGCCAGAGCATTTGAATCGCTGAGCAAAACAGAGATGAGTCTCTTCCAGCCAAACCTCACTCAGCCAAAGAGAGCTACTAAAGACATCACAGTAAAGGCCACAGTGCTTGACTGACAGGTGATCTCTGGGAAGAGCCAAAGACAGAGGCAAAAGGTTACAAAGCTGAGAATTCCTTAAACTTTAGAAATGAGATTTGTCATCCGCATGTATCATACGCACAATATGGCATGTAGGTAAAGATTGCCCTCCACCTCCTTTTAAGTGTGTGCGCATGCTTTCCTTTCCCCCATACACGTGTGTGTGAGGTCAGCACCTCTGGCCCAATGACAAACACACACACTCCCCCCTGGCTCTGTTCTGGCCCGCCGGCTTCCAAGAAGGAGACAATCCAATAGCCAACACCCTACTGAGAATATCACAACCATCTGCTATTGCAGCACCACTGATCCGACCATCGGGGCTTCAACATGTGGCCAGCAGCATGTATTTACCAAGCAGACTTCCTGGAAGAAACGCTCTCAGGCTGGGTAGTCGTACAAAAACAATGCAATCCACAAATCTGTCAAGACCTCAAAGGAAGACTGACTGTATGAATTAGACGGAGTCACAGCTGTCATTTCAGCTTGACACTCAGTAAACATCATTGTAACATTCTGCTTTACTGGTTTACTGACTCCACGGCTGATGTCTCAGAGTTCTACAATTCGAATCTTTTCAGATCAAATGTCTACATTCGTCTGTAGCCCAGCAACACGTTTGGTAGTTTGACAGGTCATTGGAGACCTTGAAAACATTAGTTGACAAAACAATCTCAAGTCCAGGTCCACTTACTGGCTTGTTCTACAGCTTTTGACCATATCACACAGTCTTCATTCAGCAAAAGCGGGAGGGCGCCGGGAGATGGGCTTGAAATACGGGAGAAACCCGTGGAAACCAGTCTTGGCACGTATGTAGTAAGGTGTCAAGTCTGGACCTTCAGTGACGTGATAACTTGGTCCCTTGACTTGGTCATATGTGGGGTGGAGATAGTAACCACTATCTCAGTTCAAGGCTGGTCTTTGGCACTGGATATGAATGGCTGCCAATAGACGACTATTGAATGGTCGCGATCCCCTCCAAATCAGTGCTGTGGTTTTGGCCTGGTGTTCTCAGACAGCTTTGGTCGCCCAAAAGTTCTCGCCATTTCACCAATGTAGTGTCCCCCGAAGCAGTTGGAAGTGACGTCATGACACCTAAGCCAGCTCCATCTGTTGAATGGGCACCGTGGTTTGGGGTTGAGATGTTCAGAAACTAGTATGTGGACCTTTGAGGTGAGATTCTCTTTTCAGTCTACTGTTCCCAACATCCATGATGAAACACGAGTGAAAATCTGTTTTCCTCATTTATCTTTCCATACACTTGACCACAGGTATTTCCTTTTTTTGATCTCAGAACTCAGGATTTTGGAGGCGTCAAAGTATTTTGTTGCTTGTATATCTTTATTGTTTTTCCCAAATGACGTGCATGTGGCATTGAGAAGCACTCCAGCTGGGCAGACCACACCTACGTCATGAATAACACTGTTTTCAGCCTTATGGAGTGCAATAAAAGATCCCACTCCTGTGTTTGTGAGGGTGTGTTCTTGACTGCTTATGAAAGCAGTGTGTGACAAAGACGGGGAGTGTGCCTGACAGCACGAGTCTTTCACCATTCCAGCTCTTACACTCTGTACTATTTATCAGTTTTGATGCAGGCTTGCCGACATTCGGGTGTGACCACATAGTTTCACATCTGAGTATTCAAATGCTATTTGGATGATGTGATGGCCCTTCATTAAGGCAAACACAGATTGGGGCTGATGGTCTGTGAGAGTTGTTTTGCCAGGTCGGTTTCTCTCTGCTAGCGATGGCGTCTCAGTGTCGACTTAAAGGCATCTGAGAAGCAGACATAACAGGATGCACAGAGGCAGGCACAGTTGGTACCTAAATAAAACACACTTCCTCAACCACACAGCTCGCTGTTGACAGCAGCAACCATGAAAACAGCAATTAGTGCTCATCAAATGCCGGACAGCTTAAAGCTGCAATGTGTAATTTTCGATCACATTCCCATCACATGTTGGCAGCAGAGTCACAGCAAGTTTGTCTGTAACACTGTTTTTTTATAAAAATGGAAATTTGAACATCTATAGTCCTCCAACCCATCTGACCAACATAGGTCGTTTGTTCCTACCCTCTAATATGGTGGCATAGGCATATAGGCATGGTGTACTAAGGCATTTACCATGTCACACAAATGTGGCTGTAATGTGGCTGTAGTAGCGCTGCTCTTGAGGTAGAGGTTATCCTAGCCACAGCCTTTGGTCCGCAGAGCAGAGCTTGGATCAGGAGTTGTGCAACAGGTACATTCATCACTCCACCCAAATATCTACTGTGATGCAAAGAAGCAATGCGTCTGTTAGAATAGGGAGGTGGGGGTTATCCTAGCATTGGTGAGTTGTATACAGGACAAGGGGCATAAATTGTGCCCCGTGGATGTACGCTATTGTTACAGATGCAGTTATACTGCAAGAGCGAGTAGTGTACTGTATTTGCTGCATGCATCATGGTCTTAGGATAGAGTAATGATCGCAGTGCTGCTCTGGGGGCAGGGTGTGACACTTCTGGGTCAGTAAAGCTCTATAAAATGGAAGGAAAGTACAGGTACCTTAAGGTTGTACTGAAGAACATTACATGAGGACACATACTTATTTACGGTCCACCATGGATGGCTAAAAATGTATGAGCACTCCTTATAGCTGTAAGCTGTTTTCGAGTAGCTGCAAACGTTCACTGGCCAACCGAGTGACCTCCTGTTACTCTTTTCTCCAAGATTTGAAAGCAGCTGAACCGCTAAGGAGCTAAAACAGTTAAAGGCTCACTCCACTTTATTACAACTTGGGCCGATAACTTGATCCCAGATCTTCGCTATTAACGTGGGGAGCACACATTGCTGTTATTACTGCTAAGAATAATGGCCCAAACTGTAAAAATCAGGATGGAATCAGCTGGAACTATCCTCTGAGATCATGCTCAAATCTGATCATTAGATGCAGTTGACCTACGTCATCATCACTAATGCATCATGGGTCAGCACACACTCTGCTGCTTCATCGCCTTGTCGTAGAGGAAGAGAGAGGAGGAGGAGCAGTGAGGAGTGTGAACTGCAGGAAGCTGCCGACATCGTAGCGACCCCGCTGGTAGCCTAGCAACGAGAGTGCGTGTTGACAACAACAGGGGCCTGACACGAGGCTCATGCTGAGAGTGTGGGCTGGGAGGGGCGCAAACACACACTCCGATAAAGTACAGTCACATGTAAAAGGTACACTGAAAAACACTCCGACACACACACACACACACGCATTGAACACACTCACATTTCAAGCATCTGGCACTTGCAGCCACCCACCCAGAAATACACACACACACACACACGCACACAAAATATACACGATATAGAACACGTAACCCCCCCGATCTCTGTGACTGATTAGACCTTACTGACCTATCAGTGAGGACCTTCTCAGTGGGTGTCCTCTTCTTGCTCAACTATCAACAATGCAAATGACTTTAAAATAATGGAGATTATTCGTGACCTTGTCAGTGTTCACTCATGGCTGTAACATTCAATCACAGGTCACAGAGTTTGCAATAAAGAGCTTCTTCTCCGCAGACATGATCTACATTCAGCGGACGCTTTTATCCAAAGCGACTTACATATGAGAACGTTCACAAACCGAAGGTCTTTCCCATACCACAATGACAGTAACTCTGTCGCCGGGATACTTTCCTCTGTACGCGGGTACATACACCGTTCTGGTTCGGCAGATTTTTGTTTCAAATGGTCCTTATTTGTTACTTTTCTCCTTCAACATCTCCATACTATTGCTTCTTTTTCATATTAGTATATTTTCAACACAGTGTCCTTTCAACTCATATCGTTTGAGTCTTTTTTTTAATCAAAGTTCCACATGGGTTTTACAATATCTTTTTTCCCCGATACTTTTTAGTGGATTTTATTCTCCATAGTTTCATAATAGATTCTCTCTTACAAAAAAGCTATTAATTAGTCTCTTGTCTACTGCAAAAGCTCCATATTTGTACCTTCTCTTTTACAGTAAAGGGCCTTTTTTATTTAAAACAAGTCCAAATGAATCGCTTTTCTTCCAAAGGTCCTAATTTGCATAGTATCATTACTCAAAAAGATAAACCACATTAGTGTATTTCCGTGTGAAAAGCCTCACATTTTTATGTTTTTCCCAAAAGGGACCAAGCTCTGTTAACCAATAAAAGTTTTCTGTCTAATCTACAAAAAGGTACATGTGGGTACTTTTTCCAGTTAAACGTTCACCAAAGGTCCATATTGATTTTGTCTGTTCTACGCATCCTTAAAAGGTGCTGATTTCCCTTAGAGGGGTCGGTTCTGCTTTACAACCACAACAGTCTTGCTGTGGGGTGACAGCGTAAAGGTGAGAGGTGATAGCTGGCTGTTACGTACCTTTACAGGCGAAGCATTTGATGTGGAAGTGTTTGTTCTGGACCCGGAGCGCCTCCCCTTTGCAGGGCTTCCCACAGTTCTGACAGGCGATAGGTCCTCCTCCTCCCTGCTTTGGCTTCTGCTTCTGCTGCTCCAGAGGGCTGTGGACAGCCTGCTGGTGAAATACTGCAGGAGACAGGCAGAGACAGGGAGAAGGCTATCTTATTCTAGTATACACAGGAAAATGTAGAGAAGGTACACACAGACACGTACCAACAATGATGAGAACAACCAAACTGGCATTTGGCACACAAAGCTTACTTTTTTTGCCGTGTCTAATTTTATTATTGCACTAAAACATTGCTTTAATCCAAAAATACCCAAGCCATCAATTAGGTTGTCACATCAGACAACATTATGAAAAAACAATATACTTTATTTCTCTTTTTCTTTGACTCACAAACACACACACAAACACAGTAGAAAGCCTAGAAGGTCTACTTAAACACTGATGTTGGATGAACGTCATAATGTCGACAAGTTCCCAACCACTGTCCAAGCAGTTACTCTCCTTAGCTCCACACAGGAAGGAGGGTTTGTGCCAAGAAACATGATGTCAACAGCAGCAATGAAAAACATATCACACAGCACCCCTAAGGCGTTGCAACGATGCAAGAAGGCAAACACGCACCGTAAGAGCCTGACATGTCCATCCTAACAGTACCATCAGCACACCTCGCCCTTGTCCCCTTCGTCATAAACCTGGCTCAATATGCTCACATACTGGACGGCCTTTCGATACTGCCGGGCCATCAGCCGCATAAAGGGCCCTTTGTGTTCTCAGGAAACATTCGTGTCGTGCGACCAGTTTCATCTGGCCTCCATGGTTACCGGTAATTGGGCTTGAAGAGGGTAGTTCTTCAAATGAATTGATTTAGAGAAAGAGACAGAGAGAAAAGGAAGTGTCGGGATAACAGCTGTGAGCCAAACAGAGCTGCTTTCTGGAGACTCACCAAACACATTATCCTTCTTCCAGGTTTGCTCAGTTCATGGGGTGTTTTATTGGCATAATATTTTGACTTGGATTAAGTTAAAGCTACCATGTTGTGGTGTTTTTTCTCTACTCTACAATGTGGAACAATAAAAAGCACATTTAGCCACCCTGACACTTTTCTCCCTATAAAGTTAAAGGGGCACTCCATTTAGACTGGAGAGACTGTGGAACCAGGGGTGGTTCGTACGTATTTAATCAAATTAAGTCACGTCCTTTCCTGTCAGACTGGCCCCCCCAACCATTGTAGCTGGATTTAGTTAGAAATACATACGCTAGTAAAAAAAAATAAATAAATAAAAGTATTAGTACAGCATGTTGGGATATATTTTCATTGTTTCTGGGAGCAAGATGACAAAATCGATATCAATCTCATGTCTGTGCATTAAGGACAGAGCTGGAGTCAGGACATGGTTAGCATGGCTTAGCATTAAATAGTTGCATCTTTACGTTTCTGTTAAAATAGAGTTAAACAAACAAGACAGAAGACAGTGAAAATTTCTACTCCCCATTGTATAAAGCGTCTTTGCAATGCTTCATACAAAGACGCATTTTCCCATTGTGACTAGCTTGGCTTTGGGATACTTGACAGGAGAGTAAAAACAGCCACCACTCTATCCAGATCTACAGGAATAACACATTCTTCAGCAAGTTTTACAAGGATCTCTCACCCACTGTGGGGAACAAAGCCATTTTTAGGCTTTGTAGTGTGAGTGTCTGTCCAAGACAAACACAGCCTCCCAAACGTCCTTAGATCTCTTTAGGATGATAACCTTCCATCATTTTATTTGGCTGGGCTTTATGCCAAAGTTTTCAAAACTCTGATTCCCAAATCAGATTTTTATTCAAACAGAAAATGAAAAAAATGTCCTTGGTTATACTGAACATTCTTGACGTCAGCAAATATAATCAAAATATACAGAAAGGAAGTTCTTCATGAAGTTTGCTTTGGATGATGCTAAAATCCTCAGAGCTGCAAAATTTGCAAATGTGCTGACTTCCAAATTGAATCAAGACAAGAATAGGGATTTTGGACAATGTTGCTTAGATTCTATTGTCGGGAGGAGGTGGGGCTTTATTGAAGCTACCCATGTTGAGCATACATGTGGGCAAGCTAACCAATAAAGACAAGAATTTAGGAGGGGAAAGTCTTGAGTCCTCGTAAAAATTGTCCTAGACCGAGTTGATTGCAACCATCTGGAAAAGACAACAGTCCAAAAGCGAGAAAGTGTTGGGAGGAGGGTTGACAGCAGGGATTGGTAGACACAAGGGAGTCGGGAGGGGTTCCGACTCCTGATCTGACCCAGCATGCATTGCTGCACCCTTGCACCTGTTGGGGGGGATCCAGTGTCTTTACTTCCTCTGATGAGGAGGAGACAGAAGATGATCTTTTGGGCCAGATGTAGGATCCGGCAAGTTGTTCCAGACCTTCAGGCTGCCAGTAACCAAGACAGTTGTAGTCTGTGATAAGGGTCCAACAATCTGTCAATGGGGGAGAGGTGAGCAGTTTTCTGTTTATATTTGATACAGTCTGCTGCCAAAATGAATAATGACTGGGCCACTCGATCCATGCTAAAAGCTAGCTCTTTCATGTCCCTCTTAGGGTTCTTGGAAGGGCAGTGATTTGCATCTTCATGTTTCAGGAATTCCAAAGTTCCAAGTAATCACGGAAATAATAATCTTTTTGCCATGAGTATATTTTGCCCCTTAGACTGAGGGCAACCTGCCAGGAGAGGTACCATTTTCCCTGCTGCGTCCCCCCAAAAGTCGATCATTCCCTTAGTTTTGTTTCTTCTATCTGGATGGGGCCCACATGTTACACTGCTCCAGGCTGCATAGTCACTTATTTTCTACGCAACACTGGTACAAATGTATCTCCCAGAATGCACTGGATTCACCTGGTCATACATTGCCACAAATCCCCAAGAGTAGTCAGTGAGGAACAAATCAATCAGAGTGGATTCGAATATGCACTCCTCCATATCTGAGGCATATTTTGCACCAATGAATTTCTGTCCCTGCAAGCGACTAGTAGTAAGGTTAAGACCTCAATGCCCTTACATCTCTGTGCTCATAAAGAATAAAGAAGGTTTTTGGGAATAGATGGAGTAAGGGAAAATGAGAGAAACAAATTAAGAGACTGGAGAGAGGAAGTAGGGAATAGAAATAATTCAGTTGGACGTGGGTGACGTAAGGAAGTAATGAGTTTTCTTTCTGTGATGGAGGTCAGAGAGCGACAGCATGTAGAGTCTACCCCTATGTATCTATGTACCCCTGCCGGCGGCCTGTCTTCTCCAGGCCCAGTTGTCCATATCATCAATCAACCTTTCTGGTGTCCGTTCTCTGGCTGAAGGCCACTAATGATGCCGTTGTCCCAAAGGTTGCAGCCAGGCAGGAAGCTATCTGAGCAATGCAACACTACATGTCAGTGCTGGATTCAGTCACACCACAGGAAGCCTCTGGGGACCCACACTAACCATTGTTGGAGGTTTGTAGCTTACCACCTGCCCATGTACAACGGCCCAAACATTAGGCATGTGTCTACACCTAGCATCTCTCTCTGATGCATCATGAAGAAGAAATGAGAAGGTGTCTTTCTCAAAGACACTTAAACTGAATACATGTTTGCTGCTGGGATTGAAATTGAGTTCCTCCCAATGCAAAGTTCACATCACACTGTAAACAGTAGAGAAACTAAATTATACGCTATCTCTTGCAACAACTTAGTTAATGCTTCAACATGAAAAGGTACATATACATGTGATAAGGAATCGCAGGCCAACTGGAACACACAAGCAGTTATATATCAAATGCCTTTTCAAGAAGCCGTGCTCCAGCACCTCCTAAAAATAGAGTGCTCCCTCAACTCACGGGGATCCCATGGTGCTCTGCAACATTCCTGGTGTGAACCATCTGCAGAGGCGGCAGGGGTGGGCAGGGGATCAAAATGCTCATATTACCACAGCAGGAGTAGTTGTGGTGGCCGAGCTGTTGACCTTGGGGACTTTCACTTTCTTATGGGTTAACACGCTCCAAAAAATGTAGATGACATGTTATTCTTCTTTTTATAGAAAAGCCAGTTAATACTGGTAATACACAGTGTCCTTCACGAGTTCTTGGGTTAGGGTAATGGTTCTATATGGCATAATATCGTATTACCTAATTGCTGGTAAATATGAATAAACAAATGTGTGACCATAAACAAACTATGGTCAGGCCCCGGCCTACCTCGCTGAATTAGTAACGGTCTACCGGCCAGCCAGAACTCTCCGCTCCTCTGAATTTACCTCTCTGGTTACTCCTAAGTTCAAGTATAAAAAGTTTGGAGGCCGGTCATTTTTCGTCCAGGGACAAAAGCTGTGGAATGCACTTCCAGCACACCTACGAAGCATCACTGTGTTGAGTGTTTTTAAATCGCAGTTGAAAAAAGACATTTATTTATAAAAGCTTTTAACATGTAGCCTCGGACTTGACTGCTATTTTATGTACAATTATGTTTTCATATTCTGTTGTCTATTGCTGTTTTTACTGGAAAGCGCCTTGTGCTCCTTGGTTATTGTAAGGCGCTATATTAATAAAATTTGATTTGATTTGATTTGAAATGTTTTTTTTGTGCCTATTTTAAAACAGTTAAAAATGTATATTGCCATAAAAGTGATGTGTTGCTAAAGATAACTAATTTCTCCTTTGTGTTGCAATACATTGTAAATACACTGAGGAAGTTCCAGTGCAATTTCCAGAATACCCTTCTTTGTGCCTCAAATAATTTCACTTGTTACCGTCGAAGCTAGCACAATAAAATTGGATAGAGATTAAGTTAAAGATAAACCAATTTGAATACGCCTTCAAGTCATTTCATAGATTATATCTCGTGTCTCGGAGTCTTTGACATTAATTGTAGTAAAACTAGAACAAGAACTAAAATACTGCTTCCTCCTGCCACTTCTGAGTACATTGGTTGGTTTTGTTAATGGTACCAAAACATGCCTCTCAAGCTACAAAGCTTTTTTCAACATTCATTTTGTTAGCTTACTACAGATTTTAACTACAGAGTAGCTCTTGGACTGTATAGAAAACATGAAAACACAGCTACCTGAATGCACACATGCATAATAAAATGTTTACCTGCCTAAAAAAATCTATGTACTCCACTTTTTTGTTTAATTTGATAATTACAAAATAAATACAATTAAATTAAATCTATATAAATAATAATAAATCTAAATAAAACAATCTACACAATATTGCCGAATATACCGATATGTCGAATTCCATTTAAATGCTTCTACGTTGCTTATGCTAATATCTGAATTCAACATTGCTCATCTACTTTAGCATGGATAATGCCTCTACACCAGATTTGTAATGAGAACTCCTTCCCCTTTACCTTGTGTTTGCAACTCCCATCAAGTTTTAAGGCTCTTTCAATTCAGGTTAGTATAATTTTTGATCAAAGTCGCAACTGAAATAAATGTGAACCTCTCCAGATTATGAATGGTGCATTCATAATCTAGTGCATGAATGGCAGATTTTAGCCCAGAAACACAGCACACCAAGAATTTGCAACATTTTAATGCCCTATTAAACTAAATGTAAGACATAAAACTCTTTTATTGGCTGTACTTACATCCTCTGAAGGTCTTGCACCCAATATGATTAACAACACGTGAAGACTTTTTAAGAGCCTGTTGACACCTGGCCTTACCTTTGTATAGCCATTACCTCACTGCTTAAGAGTTTCCTGTCCGTCATTGAAACAGAAAACTCACTTTATTATCTCACCCTCTCTAGATGCCAAGAAAAAGACATGAACAGAGCCTATAGGCCAGGTTCGCTGAATACAAGTCCTGTAGAACAAACAGGAAAAAGGAGCATAGAAATCGCTAGTAGCCAAGATAGCTGACGTAC
Source organism: Coreoperca whiteheadi (assembly GCA_011952105.1). Lineage (NCBI taxonomy): Eukaryota > Metazoa > Chordata > Actinopteri > Centrarchiformes > Sinipercidae > Coreoperca > Coreoperca whiteheadi. Next base: position 2,681,082 of record CM022475.1, on the reverse strand, counting down.
ATGAAAATAGATACACACAGGCTAGACATTGTGAGTTGTGAATTTTCCTGCTCTCCACCTATGCAGTCACGCCTGCAATCTGAACAGCAGTTGATCGCTGACCCTGAGGTCAAGGACTACAGAAATCTAACAAATGACACCAATGCACCCTTGCTGTGAGCCTATGCTGGCTCACAGCCCGTATAGGAAATGTCAGTATCAAGCATAGTTTGACACTGGAAACACTAATATTACTGGTCCTACTGAATACGTGTATCATTTGTTCTTTTCATATTCAATAGGGATTTCAAAATTAAAAAATTAGTTAGTTTTAGTTATTTTATGAATCCTTGAAGAATACTTGTTGCTATGTTGACGTTCAAGCTTATATTCATTGGGCTTCATTACATCAGGTGGCGCCATCGCCCAAGATTATTTGCTGTAAAATGAGGCTATCAAGTGCAAGACACGAAGAAGTCAATAACATCTGGGTCACACAAATCGGGCACCTTAAATATAAATCGAATTCGGTCCGTTGCCCATTTTTTCATTTCCTAATTTTGACTTGAGCATAAAATAAAATTACGAAAAACAAGCCGTTATTAGTTTTTTTGTGTTGGATTCATAAATGAATGATGAAGAAACGAACAGTGTTTTCATTTTCCGACTTCGGTGATGAGCATTAGACCAAGGACGGCGACGTCGCCCGGTATGGCGCAACCAGGGCCCCACTGTGGAGCCAGACCCGGTGTTGGGCTTGCATGCGAGCGCCCGGTGGTCGGGCCCAGCCCGAAGGAGCGACGTGGGACCGATCTCCAGTCAGACTTGTTCCTGGTGCATGTTGGACTCCGGCAGGGCTGCCCTTTGTCACTGGTCCTGTTCATTATTTTTATGGACAGGATTTCTAGGCACAGCCGGGGACTGGAGGGAGTCCGGTTTGGGGACAACAGGATCCTGTCTCTGCTTTTTGCAGATGATGCTGTCCTGTTGGCTTCATCAAACAAGGAACGTCAGCGTGCACTGCCGAATGTGAAGCAACTGTGATGAGAATCAGCACCTCCAAGTCCGGGGCCATGGTTCTAAGCCGTAAAAGGGTGGCTTGTCCCCTTCAGGTTGGTGGAGAGCTCCTGCCTGTTTAAGTATCTTGGCGTCTTTTTCACGGGTGAGGGAAAGGACAGAACGGGAGCAGTGATGCGGTCGATATACCGGTCTGTTGTGGTAAAGAAAGAGCTGAGCTGCAAGGCGAAGCTCTCTATTTACCGGTCGATCTACGTTCCTACTCTCACCTGTGGTCATGAGCTTTGGGTCATGACCGAAAGGACAAGATCCCGGATACAGGCGGCCGAAATGAGTCTCCTCCGCAGGGTGGCTGGGCGCTCCCTTAGAGAGAGGGTGAGGAGCTCGGTCACTTGGGAGGAGCTCAGAGTAGAGCCGCTGCTCCTCCACATCGAGAGGAGCCAGCTGAGGTGGTTTGGGCATCTGTCCCGGACGCCTCCTGGACGCCTCCCTGGGGAGGTGTTCTGGGCATGTCCAACCGGGAGGAGGCCCCGGGGAAGACCTGGGACACGCTGGAGGGACTACGTCTCTCGGCTGGCCTGGGAACGCCTCGGTATTCCCCCGGAAGAGCTGGAGGAAGTGTCCGGGGAGAGAAAAGTCTGGGCATCTCTGCTCAGACTGCTGCCCCCGCGACCCGGCCCCGGATAAGCGGAAGAAGGTGGATGGATGGATGGATGAACTTTGGATTCCCAATCCAAAATTTCCACTACTTATATTGATACTATTTACAATAACAGTAACCAAAATAGTAATCAGAACATTATTAAATCAGTCATGATTTTCAAAAAAGGTCCAAAGTGAGTTAAAGTTATTTTGTGTGAAAACATATAATTCCTGCCATTCCTGTGACAGACGACACAGTGAATATTTGCTGCCTACAGATATGTCAGTCAGTCAGTCATTTTCTACCGCTTGTATGATCCCACATTATACTGCAGCTGGCTCTACTGGAACATCTCCATGTAGTTGCCTAAGTCCCTGCCATATTATTCTTGTCTTGATTTCAGCCACGTCAAGACTCAGGAGGATCAGCATCTCTGCTATATCAAAACTCCAGGATCATCCTACACTATATGACCTAAACTATGAAATTACTGTTCAGATACTTTGTGTGCGTCTGGTCTGGGGCTGTTTTTCATAGTTTGGTCTAGGCCCCTTTAACACGACAATGCCCCTGTGCACAAAGCCAGGGCCATAAAGAAATGCTTTTCCCAGTTTGGTGTGGAAGAACTTGTTACAGAGTCTTGACCTCAACCCCATCCAACACCTTTGGGATGAACTAGAGGAATCATCTCATTTCCCCTGCTGATACGTTTGGATGTTTTTTGCTTGAGAAAAGACAAATTATTGATGAATTATCAAAATTGTTGTTGATTTCCATTACTCTTCTTCTGTGATTATGCTAGAGGAGCGCTATCACGGATTCGACACATCATGCTTGGTTTAATTGAGAAGTATCAGCAGAGAGAAAGACAGAAACCAGGACAAGAAGAAAAAGAAGTAACTCAGACTGAGCCTGGGGACTGAAGTAATTTCTGGACAAAGCTGAAGATAGAGACAAGGAGATGGCAAAACATTAAAGAGAAGAAAAAAAGAAAAGAGGAAGTGGATTTGATGTTGTGATCATTAGCCCGTCTAGCTGAAAGTGTGGGGATCGTGTGACTGTAGTGATGACACTGTGATGCAGCAGAGAATCACTGAACAGCTGAGCATGTTACAGTGTATATACATGTATGTGTGAAGCATGCTTTGCTAATCTAATAACTGTTCATGAGCAAGAAAGCTGACAGAGGAAACACAGAGGTCAGTGTAGGAGGGAATGAAAGAGTCATAGCAAAAAGACAGTGAGCTTGCAGGCCATTCATTTCAACCCAGAGAGAAACCCATGACTCATGAATAGAGCGTCTCTCTAGAAACATTGTGTCAGCTGTTTGAGCAGCGCTGGTGCAAAATCACTGGCATGTGCCAAGCAGGTTTAGCACCTAGAGGAGAGAGGCCGGTACAGCAGCAGTAGGACTCAAACCCGCAGGCCATTATCAACGCCCACAGGGCATTTCTTTGCCCTGAAGTGCACAAAGACACATTATACAGTCACTAAGTGAGCACAGAGTGCCCCCAATCACTCAGACTGCTGGATAATTCACCTGCTACTTCAGCAAAATACTATTTTTCTGCACTAAGCTGCACTAATCAATATTTACATATTAACAATGGGTCAGATGACTATAAGCTATGTTAAAGGAGGTACTCGTAGTGGCGAATCATCCCCAGACTCTACAGTTCCCATCATCCCAAAGGAGCATTGTGGCATCTTTCAGCTCGTAGTTTTTTCATCCTGGAACTTTACTGTTTTGATTCAGTTTCACCGCTCTTAACAACCTTTTTAACACTACACCACCTGCTCAGCACCAAACGGCAGACGGAGTTAGGAAATAGCTGGTGAACACAGTGGAGCATTTAGCAGCTAAAGAGCCCGATATTTTTCTCAGGAGTCAGTGGAGACCAAACACACAGTTCACAGACAGAGAATATTGAACTTGCATTCATCAGGAGGCCTGAAACGCGACTCGACATGAATACAAATGTTGCTCTGTGTCTGCTGGATGCTTACAACGGCAACTGTTACCTAACGTGCCATATCGACCTGTGTCATTGTTGCGTTTACAGCTTGATCCGCTGACGCCAAGAAAAATCTTTTTTTATTATTTTTAAGGAAGATTTTCCATGTCAATCCTGCCTCTCAGCTGACATGTAATAGGTTGACACATTTTAATGATCCCTACTTGCATAATGTCCTCTCATAATATCTGTTTCCAAAGGACATATAAAATATGACTTTAATCTGTAAAATACTTTGGAGTTGATCCAGGAAATACATTTGGAGCTAAATTATCCAAGTGCCCCGATGCTCAGGAGCAAAAGGGAAACTATACTGTACGTTGTTTAACATCACAAATAATGAAACTATATATTGGGGAATCTTTTTGAAAGATTTGTGTCTTGTGTAGGGAACTCAGAGAGCATTACGAGACCGACTGACACATGATTGGTTTTGGTCTTAACATATGATGACAGTGACAAAAGTATAGAATAGCACCCGCTTTATCCTCTAAAGTTAACGTGACCCATCAAGTCAGTCAGGGCTGAGGGTCAACAAAGGATACTTTTTGAGGTATCTAGCAACTTAAACTGATATATTCAACCTGCCACTGTCTGAACGTTCATGTATTTCACAGTAACAAAGAACCAATAAAACGCGTATTCATTTGAGTTTATAGAAATCTAAATTGTCCGCAGTGACAACTGTCGGACACACAGGAGGTTTGTTTACTGGCAGGTCCAGAATAGTGACGGGCGTCGCTGTGACTGCTGACATCCAGCCAGCCATTACATCACACACCCAGGATACACTGTCCTTGGCTAAGACTGAGACACAGCCGAAAGTGGTGTGTGTTTGTGTGTAAGGATACATTTTCATATCATTTTGCTGTTGGTCATTAGTTTTACTTTAAGTAGAACAAGACTAAAAAGTTAAATATAAAACAACCAAAAATCAACTACAATCTACTTGAAGCATGTTTTCCTGCCTGAACGTCCTCACCCCCAAACTTCAACTACAAGTTTCCTCACATTGGGATGGCAACGTTCACGCCTGCCTGCTCTATACAAAACAGAGTTATGGCCCCGCATTTAGACAGCAACACACAGCCACAGACTCCCCACCGGATCGGCTTTAACTAGGCTGTTGAGGACAAGACACTGGAGAGGAGAGGAAATATTTGCGTGTGTTTATGAGGACCAACAGTGAGGCTGCGTTTTACATGCAACTGGGCAGGGGTCAGTAGTGGAAGGTTCATCTGGGACATGCTGGGACATCTGCCAAATTGTACATGGACGCTGGTATATTCTTTCTTCAATCACATAAGTTCTTCAGTAAATCACAATTTTATACAAAAGATTTAACCAATGTACTAAATCCTCCAATTCAAAGCTTATTTTTCCCTCTCACTGCAAAGTATAAGTCGCCAGAGTAATATTATGGGAACATGTGTGGAAGGCCCTGCAGTAGGAGCAGAGAGCATTAAATGATGCTAAAGCCTTAAAAGGTCACTACAGACACATTACGCAACACTAAAGACGCTCTGTAAATCACTATATGAATATCATAGTGATTTCTTCTTAGCAACTGGCCTGCACCCCTTTGTAAGCAGCCCAAGTGGCTGAGCTCCCAGTATTAGATATGCAGGCATGGGACCAAGACAACACTGTTGTTGCCAGGGATGTTGCCGGCAGGCAGACGGACAGCATATCAACCTGCAGCATAAGCATTCAGCCTGCTACCACAGGCTCGTTGTTGTGATTCACATGTGCACACCTTACTCAAACAGAAAGTACTATATGTTTCTGCCAGTGGTTACATAACTGGGGGCCTGTTTAGCTGTAGGTAAAGTACTGCTTACATGCTGTAAACACAAAGGCACACATATGACTAAGAAACTTTTGAATGATTTCCATGTTTCTGAGTTGTGGGATTATTCTACTTTACTATGTTATTGTGTGTAGAGGAGTAATTAATATCTCCTTGAGATAGGGGTGGAATGGTAATAGGTAAGTCCTGGTTAATACACGCAAATCATAAGCTACAAACTCTCTTCACAAAACAGCTTATTAAAAAAGTCATTATTACCTTTCTCCTCTGGCATTGTCACTCAGCTGGTTTCCCAGTGGGATATATTGTATGTCCTTTAATGATAGTAGTTATAGACAATAACCCAAAAATCTTCTCAGAGTCCTTTGATGGTGTTGCGACACATCCTCCGCACGCTCTGCTGTAATAATAGGTGGGAGCACAGAGTGAGTGCTCTGTCCGTCACTATCTCTGGAATGAGCTGTAGGTCATATGACTCCCTATGTCTCTCTCTCTCTCTCCCACCTCTCGGAGTTATTGCAGCTATCTGTTATAAATAGAAGCATGTGCAGCTCAAAGAGAATGACACCTCCTCCTGGTAATCTGTCACTGGGCGTGCCCCACTCTGCCCTGCACACACCAAACTCAGCTTTGACAGCTCAGTGATAACCACACCGGGGTTCAGTTTATTTCGTGGAAAACGTTCATGTGAATGCAATACTAAGCGTTCGGTCTACTTATTTTTTTAACATCAGGGGACATGGACGGTTTTTCTCCTCATTGTCTTTACCAGTTTCACGGGGTTGTGCCCGCTCGCCTCTCACTGAAAATGAGTTACTAGGCACGTCAATCACTTCCCATCTGAAAAGACCAAAATTCAGATTTTTTTTCTAGGAAATGAAGGCCATAAGAGAACTGCACTGATCAATATTTTCTACATTAAAAGGAAAATTGCATTATTTGTAAACTTGGATTAGCTATTGTAGCTACTTTGGAGGCACTTGCCAGCTGGATCAAGTAACTATGTGTAATGTAAAAAGGTTGTCACTCATAACGACCAACCCACAGCGCATTATCACCAACTCTGCAGCAAATTCATGCTAATACCGCTTCATGTCACCTAAATGTGTAAGTAGGCAAGTGTTTGCTAGCACGTTAGTCATACCATCTTTGTAAGGTGCTAATAGGGCACTTTTTTGTTTGTCTGCAAGTGGCCAAAATGGGAAAAGAGCACATAGTACACGTTATTTCTCAGTGGGTATCGATATAGCTCAGATTCTGTGAGCTCACCACCACTTCGACAGCCACTTCTGAAAAGTAAGGGATAATGAGAGCCAGAGTGGAATATGAATAATGATGTGCCCCTAAGTGTTATGTTGTGGGTCCTTTAGTGTGTATTTTGGGGTTTTGGGAGTGTTTTGTTCTATCTGTTCCTAGGTTGCCTTAGTTCTGCGAGGGACTTGTCTTATTTTGAAATTGGCTGTGTAGTCTATGTTATGGTGTTTATTCTTGGACTTCCTGTTTCACTTTGGTAGATTACTGTTCCCCTCTGTCTTAGTCTAGTTTTTCTTCCTGCCCCTGATTCCCTGAGTGTTCACCTGTGTCTCGTTGTCTCCCCGTATGTAGCCTGTGTGTCCTCCCTGTGTCTTTGCCAGTTTGTCGTTGTCTCACCACCCCTGTTACCCTGCGTTGTTGTTCCCCGTGTAATTCACTATCGTTTGGATTGATGTTGGTGGCTTTTTTGGACCTCTGCCTTGTTTTTTGGTTTTTGGATTTTATTGCTACATCCAGAACACTCAATACAACCTCATTTCCTCACCTCAACAAGTCTGCATCTTGGTCCTCCTTTTCCTATCCCTAACTCACAACACTAAGTTCATTTTCAGAGACAGGAATAACTTCCCCCCAATAATACAAACGTCTGCTGACCACCAAAGGTCACGGTCATCCGTTACTCGGTGGTATGTGTCATATCTGCCTTGGTATTTTAACAGTTTGGCACTAGATGTACGCTGCTGAAAGTTGGGTATTACATATGAGGACTGCATATCCCTTAGCTGTCCTTCAGGGAAATGTAGCTAGCTAAACAATGAGCTACAGGAAATCACAACGGTGACTTGTTGTGTTGAGCTACATACTAAAAATGTTGCAATATCTAGAGAAAACGTCAGGACCATCCAATAAATCAGCATTCATGAGCTAGGGACCAAGAACGTGTGCAACAAATTTCGTGGAAGTGTAAAGATTAGTGATCAGTAAGTTATACACTAAATACATTAACAGCAATCAAGAGCAGTCTCTGTGCCTCGTGGAACAGAGACAGCACTGGTGAAAATTACAACTGACCTTTTAATTGCATCAGAAAATGGACTCGTCTCTGTACTTGTATTTTTCTTAGATCTTAGTGCTGCATTCAACACCATTGACCTTTACATCCCATTACACAGGCTGGAACATTTAATTGGCATTACAGGAACTGCACTAAGGTGGTTTAAATCGTATCTATCAGATCGATCTCAGTCTGTTCATGTTAACAATGAATCCTCCGAGCATGCCTAAGTTAGTCAAGGTGTTCTGCAAGGTTCTGTGCTTGGACCAATTCTATTTACCTTATATATGCTTCCTTCAGGCAATATTATTAGGAAACACTCCATAAAGTTTCATTGTCATGCAGATGATACCCAATTATATCTATCGATCAAGCCAGATGAAAGTAAGCAGTTGGCTAAACTTCAACCATGACAAATCTGAAGTTATTGTACTTGGCCCGAACGCCTCCGAGACTCACTGTCGGCAGATATAGTAACTCTAGAGGGCACTGCCCTGGCCTCCAGCACCTCTGTGAGGAACCTCGGAGTTATCAGGATCTATCCTTCAACTCCCACATGAAGCAAACTTGAAGGACTGCCTTTTTTCACCTACGTAACATTGCAAAAATCAGGCACTTCCTGTCTCGAAATGATGCAGAAAAACGAGTCCATGCATTTGATGCTTCTGGGCTGGATTACTTCAATTCCATATTATCCCTTAAGACTCTCCAGTTAATCTAGAATGTTGCGGCACGTGTACTGACAGGAACTAGGAAAAGAGATCATATTTCTCCAATATTATCTTCTCTGCACTGGCTCCCTGTGAAATCCAGAATATAATTTAAAATCCTTCTCCTCACCTACAAAGCTCTTAATGGTCAGGCACCGTCGCATCTTACAGAGCTCATAGTGCCTTATCACCCCACTAGAACACTGCGCTCTCAGAATGCAGGGTTTCTTGTAGTTCCTAGAGTCTCCAACAGTAGAACGAGAGCCAGAGCCTTTAGCTATCAAGCTCCTCTCCTGTGGAATCAGATCCCAGTTCGGGTTCGGGAGGCAGACACCATCTCCACATTTAAGAGTAGGCTAAAGACTTTTCTCTTTGATAAAGCTTATAGTTAGGGCTGGCTCAGGTGAACCTGAACCATCCCTTAGTTATGCTGCTATAGGCCTAGACTGTCGGGGGACTTCCCAGGATGCACCTCTCTCTCCATATGCATTCTCATCCCATAAATGCATGTTACTAACTCGACTTCATCTCTCTCCCATATGTTTGTGATTTTTCCTCTCTCTCCTCTCCCCTTCTGTCACTTTCAGCGTATATTTCTGCCTCCGGAGGTGCAGAGTCTGGATCTGTGATTGCGGGCCACCGGCTACAATCACTATTAATAATAATTCATTGCTACAATTATTATTATTATTAGTCTTTTTACTTTTATTATAATCAATTTAAATGTATTAACATAACCACTTATAACTACATTATTATTATTTTAGAATTGTATGTGGAATTTGCATTGTGCTCCCCCCTCTCTCTCTCTCTCAACCCAACACGGCAGCAGCAGATGGCCGCCCACCACTGAGTCTCTTAAAGGAATTTTTCTCGCCACTGTCGCCAAGTGCTTGCGCATTGTTAGGTCTCTGTAGGTATTATTCTAAAGAGTACGGTCTAGATCTGCTCTAAAGGAAAAATGCAGTGAGATAACTTCTGCTATGAATTGGTACTATATAAATAAAATGAATTGAAATTGAATTAAAAGGAGTACATTACAGTGTAAAGGTAAAGAGTTTCTGGAGCAGGACAACACGAACCAGCTGCAAGGTGCCGATTCAGAATCATTAAAGACAATCAGGCTTTTTGTTCACAGCAAATGGCTAAAGATATTTGCTGTGAACAAAAAGCATGTCTTGCAAACAATATTCACAGTATGTGTGTATGGAAAACTTCAGTCACAGATATCAATTTCCTTTATTTGGAAAGTGCTTGAAAAATGTAGATACGTAATAAAACAGCTTCATTAGTTAAAAAAAACATGCCTTTTAGAAATAAACGACACTTTACTGTTAGGAAATGTAGCCAAGCTAGTGGCTTTAATACTTGTCGCAGCACTGCCACCCAAGACTCGCAGACGGATATATTAGTTCAAATCGAGCCACTCTAAAGTTTAAACTAACAGCAAACCATCAAATCAGCGCATCTATTGAGCAAAACAACATTTACTTTCTAACCTTAAATGTGACCACGGTAGAGACAACTGGGAGCCTCAGTCTCACACCGATGATATTGTTGGTGCAACTGCTGCTCAAAACTGAGGCCAATTCTCTCGTTTTCCCATTCCTGTCCAAGAAAAGATTGAGCTACTTATTGACCCCTTGTTTTACTGAAAACAATGAATTTAAACTGAACTTCTTCCATCTTTTTTTTATCCTTTCCACATCTTTTGCCAACTCTGGCTGATGCAGTCAGTCACTGTGTTATGTTTATTACCTTAATTTATGAGCAAAAATTATTGTTATGATTTGTAAGAGCTCCGTCTCCCTCATGTCTCATACAAAGTGCCTTAAGACTTGTCCCTGCAGGTGCACTCGAATGGTGCAGGACGACCAGTTACATGTGGACTACCGGGAGCATAACCATCCACCCTCCTACCCTGGCTGCCTTGCTCTACAGTCATTGGCTTCAAGGTGACTTCATATTGAGCCGCTGTGTGCTTTTTGGTATTTGGAGACTGGCTTTACCACCATTGATCTGAGCTGATATCTAATCAATATCCAACACTTAGTTTACAGGATTCATTGCCAGCTGTAATCAGATGTCTCACAGAGATAAGGACAGAGTTGACATGCTGTGCAGGGACAGGATGGACAAAATAATGGTAACATATCATGAAAAGTGACTTTGAAGTCACCATTTCAAATGAAAGGAGAACTCTGAGGCAGTGTGGTATTCACTTTTGAGGGGAGATGGATGGTGATGGACCTCTGAAAGGGTTTGTTTTTGGTTTTCTGTAAAGAACTTTGTAATGAGGCAACATGATGGCTTAAAGGTCATTATTCATGATATATAATGTAGCTTGACTTGATTAAAAGTTGGACATGTTTCATGAGAAATTCACTGCTCTCAAACTATTTCTATGGTCAAAGCATACAGCAAGTGGTTGCGTGATGTGACTGAACACTGTATTTACAGTGTAGAGAAACAATGAGGTCATTCTTCATTCAGCTGGTGTAGGGTCACCTCAGGGTAATGGTAATTATGTTGGATCTTCTCCATCTTCTGGGCCCCAGTAAAACAATAGCCACTTCTACAATGGTGTAAGTAAGCAGGCAGATTCATTAGGCGCTGCGCCAAGCATTCAGAACATGGCTGAACAGAAGACCCGAGGGGGAATATTCTGCCATAATCATGAAATAAACGACAATTTCTATGGTGGATCAGGCTAAATATTACCTTATTTCATTATTCATGCTAGTGGGAAGGTTCAAGGGATCGCATTTTCATCTACAGCGCCATCAGCAGGCTCCGAACGCTTTTGATTCAGAGTGAAAAGTCTTGACAACAATTGGATGGACTGACGGAAAATGTGGTACAGACACTCATGGATGAATCCTCCTCAGTCTGGTGATCATCTGACATCTCCTCTACTGCCACCACGACATTTGTTGTTTTGATTGAAACGTCTTGACAACTATTGAATGGATTGCTGTGACATTTTTTTGTACAAAAATGCACGTTCCCCGGAGGATGAATCCTAATTACTTTGGTTACTATTGATTCAATGTTTTCTCTAACCTCTACAGAGTGCATTCATACCAAATGTGGTACGGACATTCATGGTTCTCAGATGATGAATCTTCTCCTGACTTTTCATCTAGCGCAATCATGAGGGCCAAATTTTTATTTGTCCAATATGTTTGGTTTATGACCCAGCAAAACTAAGGACATTCCCATCAGCCTTAGCTGTACTTTGTGTGTAGTGCTAATTAGCAAATGTTAGCATGCTACCACACTATGGTCACAAGATGAGCATGCTTAACAGCTTATTAACATCAGCATGTTAACATTGTCATTGTGAGCATGGTGGCATTAGCATTTAGCTCAAGGCACCATTGGCTGTAATATTATTAGCCTCCTGACCACAATATATCAGCTTTTGAAGGTTCCAGGATTGGCCTAGAATCAATGGTTGTCACTTGAACCCTGTTAGGTAGAGGCGAGGCACAGCATGGGCTGCATTCAGATCCATGACATGGCAGGTGAATGGTTTCAACTCTGCCAGGCCAGACCAGCAGGAGCCCATAGAGGAGGTTATTTTAAAACTTCCAAAAAGAACAGACAGGATGTACCGGAGAAGTGTATAAGTGCTGAGCTGACTGTCAGCGAGCAGAGACACATGCCAGAGGGACTGAGCAGCAATCATGGCCTCATTTAATCTCTGACAGAGTCCCCTTCTTTCTCACACATCCTCAGTTCCTCTCCCCTTTCTTCCCTTGTCGTCTGAAGCTGTGACAGATCATCACTGGAACATAAACCAAAGGCAGCGCTCAGTAAATGGTAGGAAGCGTCAGGGGAACAGCGTGCATGGTAAACGTCGCCATGTGACTCAGCGGCAGGCACCACTCGTCTGTGTGAGTGTGTGCGAAGCAAAAGAAAAAGACACTGCAAATCATCCAGCCCCAGAGCTGCCAAGTTGCGTCTACAACAAGTCCAAAGGTTGGACAAAAACAGAGTGCTGCCGCTTCCAGCCGTGCCAAAATAATGAATCCACAACACGATTTACAGCCGTCCATAATGTAGGAGGCTCAAAATGCCAAATATGATAATAAAAATGCCACTTTGGGATTTTGTCATAGGAATCTGTGCAGACTTTTTGGTGAATTTTGAATAAATGCCATTCATCTTGTGAAAAATACTGATGGAAAAACAATGACTTGGCTTCTTTTCCCCTCCGACTGCGATCAATGACAATCTGGGTTTAGCTTTGCAATAATCTGGCAACAGCGTTCTGCAATGCTTCCCGAGTAGCAAGTCTTGCATGACACTGAATGAATGTTGAACAAGCAACAGCATCTTCCAGAGGACAAATACAGTAACAGTGTAAAAAAGAAAGCCCGGCTTGAGGCATCTTTTCTAGCTTTGGCAGGGTAAAGCACTGAAAGGCAGGGCGACAGATATCTGCAAGGGCTTAAATTCCGCATAAAAACAGTCACAGAATGAATCGGTTTCCTTCCCTTACCCTCTATCCTCTAACCCTTCCTTGTTCCTTGGGTATTTAGCAGAGGTTTGGACTGCTTAGTGCACGCTGCAGCATTCTGTTGTCAGCCCAATCTGTCATCCTGCACATGCTTTATTAACCTCCTAGAGAGGGCCAGGGAAGGGGAGAGAGGCCGTGTGTGCATTTCCTCCATCAGCTGGAAGGATGCTTTGCGTTATTTATTATCTTAATGTAGCATCTTGACCTTTCTCCCATAGTTCCCTTTGGTACAGGGATTGAAACAAACCACCAGCGTGATTTCATAACTTCTGAGAAGCACCTACCCATCTAGATTTGTAAAAACTCAAAACTTAATCTTTACTTTTGTGTGAATCAGACCACCGATCTGAATAGCAGTATGTTATGATGTTCACAAAAGCTCATATTCTTCATGCATTGTGGGTGTTTTTTGGCAGTTCCCAAAAGCTTCAGGTGCATTGCCTGGACTGGAGTAGAGGTGGAATTTGGAAAAATTGTTATTTCACTCAAATTTTCTCATTTTGTTCAGTATAGCTCAAAGTTCGTTAATCTTTTCTAGGCTAAGCGACCACATCATCATTCATACTGCGATTCTGTCGGTCCTCACATGATTAGCTGTTTCAGTTTGTTGCTTTTTCAAATTGTCAACGAAGCGAAACCTGGCCTATACAAGCACAGTTTATAGGGTTAATAGCTCAGCAGACACCTACAGAACTGTATCTGCAACAGACTTATCAATTCATGATTGTCACAGCAGCCTTCGTGCTCTGTCTATAAGCTACATGTACCGTATATCCCAGTTAAGCTGGCAACAGACTCAGAGCGGCCACCCTCCGGTCCCCAAGCCAAGTCCCTTTGGCCTGAGCTACTGCTGCAAAATGAAGATATAGCTATATGAATTTAATGCTGCTGTAATGATATACTGTACCTCCTCGGGACCTTTTCACAACTTTTGATACAGTCATCTACGGGACATACTAATCATGTCACGTATGCACAAGCATTCTGGACATCAATTACATCCTGCAGTGTTCTAACTCTAAAAAAGGAAGCCAATGGGTCATTATATAGCAGATGAATGCATGACAAGCCTGCAGCACTATAGTGAAACAGACTATCGTAAAGAGCTTCACTTCAAAGGCTCAGGTGACCATATCACTACTGGGAATACTGGTGGGGTGGATTATGGATAAGTGAATGAGGTTGAAGCCCCGAGAGCCCACTGAGGGATCACAGAGGCTGGAGATGTGGGTCTCTCTCTCTTTGCAAAGCACCATCGACCCCAATCCCAAGTCCAACTGCTGGTCATAAAGCTGAGTTAGAAGGAGGACATCAGGCTATAGGTGGGATGGTGTGTCTGTGTGCAAATGCAAAACACTGAGTAAAAAGGTTGATCTTTTCCTTTCACTACTGTACTTCTAATGTATGGCAAGAAATACGGGTCATATTCACATTGGGATAAAAAGCTAGGATACACTGGTTTGTCACTTTAAAGTGATCACACTAATTAAAAGTCTGGCCCACGCACCGCCATCCACCTTTGAAATGAAAGATATGATGCGGTTTGATATTAGATTCAACAACTGATCAATAGTAGCGTTGTCTATGGAAACACCTAACTATCCAGACTTTAGTGCATATTAATGAGCAAATATAAATGACTTTCCATCTTTTGTTACAGAAAGCTGAGGTGAAACTGGAACTTTAAGGTTGCGTTTCAGAAGTAAGAAAACCTCATTCTAAATCACACTGTCACAAATGACTAAAATCCAGCCTTGGAATATAACGTTACTCAACAGCATGTTGTGCAGTTTATTCAATTTGTGTGTAAAAATGATTGAATGAATATGGTTGTTCTTAAGAAACCTTTAACAGACACCATTTCCCATAAGCCCTAGACCTTTACAGGTTAAACATCATGGTTCGACAGAATGAGGTGAGTCCATGGACGAGTGGAGAGGATGCGGTTTGTTCGGATGTGTCTGTAATAACAGTATTCGCCTTTTTGAGAGAGCAGAGATAACATCTAAAAAGTTGGGAAAATTCTCCTGGAAGAGAGCGTTTGAGGATATTAAAACACAAGTATATTGAGTAGGGGTGTAAGAAAATATCAATACATTTGAGTATCACAATCTAATCTTTTGTGATACGGTATCGAGTCTCAAAAACACTATCGATTTCGGGTTAAACCCGAGCGCCCCCGGTAACGGGGGCAGCGAGCACATATCGCAGCAACCACCATATAAGGGCATGCTAACCACATATCAACATATTTAGTTGGCCGCCCACCGTGAGTCTGGTTGTGCTCGAGGTTTCTGTCTCTTAGAAGAAGGGTTTACTTGCCACGGTCGCCAAGTGCTTGCTCATGGTGGGAGTTGTTGGGTCTGTAAATAATATTATAAAGAGTACGGTCTAGACCTGCTCTACAGGAAAAGTGCAATGGGATAGCTCCTGCTATGAATTGGGGCTATATAAATAAATAAATAGATAGAATTGAATATTTATGCTGCACACTGATAACACCCACTTAACAGAACAAAACTTGGCTAAAAGCCTATGCTAACCATTTTAACAAAAGTCAAACACCAAGCAACTGAAATGTTGTTGTGTGACGGCAAACAGAGCGAGGGAAAGGACCCAGATGCAGACAGCTCACCAGAGGGTGAAGACTTGGACGTTTATGTCCAGAAGTCCAGACAATAAGATAAGTTGTAGGCAGGTAACAAATGGGGTGCAGGTGTGGAGTAGAACCCATCACTGCAGGCTGACGAGAGAGAGTGGTGGAGCAACCAGGGGTTAGTGCAGGGCAAGAGAGACTAACGGCAGGAGACAAAAATACAACACGAGGGAAGAGAAAACACACAAAACCACACAAAAAACTAAGCCAAACCAAAACCATAACACATGTAGCAAAAAGCATTTCTGTTATTTGTAACATGGCTATATGGAAGTCAACATTTAACAGTAAGCTTGAGCATAAATTGTATCATAAGTTTTGTTTTTTTCTTGTGTCTTTTTTTTAACCAAATTTTACAGTTACAGTTGTAATCTGAGGCATAATACAGTGCACGGCGCAGTTGGGCTTATGTGTAGGAATATGGAACTTCAACGGTTAGTGCCAAAGAAAAAGGCTGTCTGACAGCGAGGTAAAGCATTGAAAAGTATTCTTAAAATAGCGTATACTTAAACAGATTTTTTAAGGTGGGATTTTTTTAAGTAGCTAAAACACGTTATTCTGCTGCCGCTGTCCCCAGCAGTGCATTGCTTTGCTTCCCTGCTGGGACTCTTGACTGCTTCTCCAAACTGGGGGCGAGCTAACTGCCGTCTCTGGTGGATAATACACTGACTGTGATAAGTACCTCGTACAACCTCACTTCAAAATACCCACTTCATCACGCTCGGCTAAATTTAGGAAAACTGCTTTCGGACAATCAGCATTTTCAGTCAGAGCAGCAGTTTGATGGAACTCAATTCCCAGCCATGTCAGAGAATGCACAAGCTTCAGTATTTTAAACATGTCTCATGCGTAGATGATGTTGTGGTCATGTGAGACGCAGAAACAGAGACAGTGTTATTCAGTTCTGCTCATGCAAATGTGAGCATGAGGAAACATCCTCCTGATTATATGTGCAAGAGACACACACACACACACACTGATACACACACACTCAGCTCCAGCTTCTCATTGGAGAGAGGGGAGAATAAATGAGGCTGTAACCAATGGCAACCGGAAAAGGACGGATGGATGGACGCGTGCCAGAAAAGGAGGAGTCACTGGCCTGAAACCAGCTCGTTACAGCAACTGTTCTGTGACCTGGAATGCCTCATCCACTCTTTCTCCTCCTCTTTTTCTTCCTCACTCTCTCTCTTCTTATAGTGGTTAACCTTCTTTATCTCTCCCTCTTCTACTTCTCACTAATTCCAATTTAAATAACTTTCATGACATACAATTTCAACAGCGTGATCTACACGCTTGTATTTACTAAGAATGTTTGTCTTTCACTTTTAACTTGGTGAAACTGCACGGTGGTTGCAGATGTAGCCTGATACTGTAAATTCTCAAATAAAAACTGGTACTCAAGCAATAGCCAAGTCAACAGACTGATAATAGCCAGGTAATAGTCGTAGCCGTGGCCGGCACAAACATGATAAAGGCTGGGATAAAAACATTGAGGGGTGCGTGGACCTGCCTGTACTGTAATGTCTCACAAGACACTTACACAGTAAATTCAGAGTAATGTTTCCACAGCACAGTTTTCTCTTCTTAACAGAGTCTACTCCCATTCACTAATTGAATTGCCTTTGTTCTGCTTTGCCATTTTTCCATCGGTGCTAAGCGCCTGTTAATGAAGATCAACACTCTCTGCACATGTTTCACATTGCTGGAAGGCTTTTAATGTGAAACATCATGTAGAACGACTACAAGTGATTGATGAATTTGTTACATATTGAAGCCGATCAGGAAAGGGAGGGATCGTCTCTGGGCTTATCAGCTTTTAATGTGAAACATCTGTACAGGAAGTGTTTGATTAACAATCAGAAAAAGCTGCAGTAGAACAGACCGCAATTAATTATTGAGTAAGAAGAATATTTCTGTTGAACAGAGAAATACCATGACTCTGTTGTATAATATAATAATTCTGTGACACTGCACATTATCCTGAATTTAACAAAACAACAGGTCAACATGGAGGAAGTGTTGAGTTTCAATTCAGCTTTGTCATTATGCTCGCATACAACTTCCCCGTAGTCTTCTAAACTTGCGAAAAAATTTCAAAGTAATACAACATATCTTTATAAAACATACTTCTGATCTGCCCTGGATCTGGATGAAAATACAGCATGGCCTTGGTTTGTGTTACGTGCGTACCTCTACTCTTAAATGTTAACTCAAGTTCTAACCCTAACTAGCAGCTTTCCATCCTTGTGTGGTCCTCATGAGTATAGACATACAACACTCACTGAGAGTGGAGCTTCAGACTGAGATCATTCACCAGGGAAGCGTAACATGAAGCAGATCTCTGTCTTCACAACATTTTTCCTCCAGTCTTAGGCAGAGAATTAACACCCCAAAAAAAGGACTTGTGTGACCCACACTTAGGTTACTACTTTGAACTCCTTAATAAAAACATGGAGTGTTAATCAGGTCGTTCACTCCGGGAGACTAAGGAAATGAAAGGCGAAAACAAGAGGAGAGGAGATTAATGAAGAGAAAAGGACAGGAAGAAAGGGGAAGACAAGAGATGGGGGAACAGCAGCTAGAAAGAAAGGATGAAGAGAATATGGAGGGAGTGAACATAAGAAGGATGCTGAAGAAACAAAACAGAAGAAGGAGTGGAAGGGTGCGAGCGTAAGTGGGCACATAGATATTATAACTTGGATCAGTACCGAGCAGCATGTGGACCGTTGGACACAGACAACAATCCAGTCTCCGGGAACGACCAGTCACAGTACGAGAACACACACACACACACGCGCACACACTCACACTCAGGAGAAGGTGAATTGATGAATAATTGACAGAAGCTCATTGATCTTTGTGTCTCTCCACTTCTCCCCACATAGCAGTAATCTGATCCAGGTTTCCAGTGCAGAGTTAGCTCTCAAGGTAGCTGAACACATTGCCATGATGCATTGGAAAAACACAAAGGACAGAGGACCGTTTTTTATAACTCGGGGAAGGCGGTTCCTGAGGGTGGGTGCCACAAAGGCAAAAGCTCGGTCACCTTTGGTTTTGAGCCTCGTTCTCAGGACCGCCAGACGGCCTTGGTCAGTAGACCTCAGGGATCTCACCGTGGCTAGGGGACACAATCATTCAGAAATATACAGTGGTGCCAGCCGTGTTAAAATGAATTCTGCTATACATGGGTAACCAAGGTAGACTGGCCGACACTGGTGGAACGTGTGACCGACTTCGTGCGTTAGTTAAAAGTCTAGCAGCTGCATTTTGGACCAGCTGAAGCCGAGACACAGAGAAGCGGCTCAGGGTCCTGAACAGTGAATTGCTATAATCAAGAAAGGGGCTAGTGACTGAAAGATTCAGATATTGGATATGAAGACAAGATGGGCTCAGCCTAACAGACAGAGTGGAAATCCAGAAGGAGTTTAGAGAAGAACAGCTGCTTCTTCATTCCTTTGCATTGAAAGGTGTCAGTTGCGGTGGTCCAGCATTTGATCCTCCACCAGGATGCCCCTCGGACGCCTCCCTGTGGAGGTATTCTGAGGATGTCCAATAGAAAGAAGACCCCAGGACAGACCCAGAAAACCCGGGATGGATTACATATCCAATCCGGCATGGGGACGGGACCCCAAGGATCCCACAAGAATCACAGGAGCTGGAGACAAGGACGTCTGGGCTACCTTGCATAACCGGTGGCCCCCATGGATCCGGATAAGCAGCTTAACATAGGTGGGTGGCTGGATAGTTAGATTATATGTTGCGAGTGCAAACTTCCATTTACTGTATGTGGTGAAAGCTTGGGAGAAGCTTTAATATCTATTAGAACAAACACTATCTTTGAGTCTTCAGATGGTTGTCAGCCAGGTTCATTAAGGGCTGCGTGGGGGTGACAATAGATTTCATTTGATCTACTGGTAAAGGAAACATTGCTAGTTATTTACAATGGTGTCAAATTAGGAGCTCAGTGAACTGAATAAAACATTTGTTTCTGTGTGTACACCTCTGATGTGCATCCTGAATTCTGTATGAAGATTTTTAAGACTTCTAGGTCATTATTATTACATTTCAAAAGTCCCACTCACTCCACTGAAACAGCATTTAGACATATCATTGGACACTCAAACAGACAGGAGACACATTAAAGGAGAAACATAACTAATGCAGGTTCCATACAGAGCACAAGGGCTCTGAATGGTTTCATCAGTATGAAAATAATATTAATCAAATGTTATCAGATTTTGGAGCACTTTGATAGACAGATACCATCATCAAAACACCAAATGAGGGAATATCTTTTGGACGAAAGCTGGTCCTTCCTTCGCTAGAGTTCCAGTGACTTGGTGAATCTATGCCAGGAACCACCGAAGCTGCTCTGGTGTCTCATGGTGGCCCAGTTTCACTAGGCACTACTTTCAGTTAGTCAGTCAGTCATTTTCTACCGCTTGTTCCCGTTGGGGGTCACGGTTGACTGGAGCCTATCCCAGTAACTTCGGGCCTTAAGCGGGGTACACCCTGGACAGTGGCCAACTCGTCGCAGGGCTGACACAAAGACCATTCACACTCACATTCATCCACTAGGGGCAATTTGGAGTCATCAATTAAACTAAACATGCATGTCTTTGGACGGTGGGAGGAAGCCGGAGAACCCGGAGAGAACCCACGGTAACACGGGGAGGACATGCAGACTCCACCCAGAGAGATCGTGTGACATTGTTCTGGTCCGGGATTCGAACCCACAATCTCCTTGCTGGGAGGCAGAAGTTCTAACAACTCCGCCACCGTGGACCTGCACTACTTTCATACTGGACTAATTTACATCTAATGCAAACATTAAGTGTTAGCGCAAGAAAAAGTGTGCCCCTTATTAGACAAAACAGAAAGGAGGGTTGGGCATCGAGAACCAGTTCCAACTTGGAACCGTTTCAAAAATAACGATTCCATTGGAATTGTATAGAAAATTTGTTTTCGATTCCAATCGCGCAAGTTTTTGTTTCCATAGTAACCATCAGATTTCCAGAAGCACTTGCCGCACCTGCGCCTGCTTGTTCTGTTGCAGCCGTGTAAGCAGCGCTCAAAAGTGTGGCTTTATTTTACTTTAAAAAAGCCTGCCTTGGAAAAGTGCAACACATGTAAGAAACTTATTTCTTTCACGGGAGGATGCACTCCAAATATGACCAAACACCTACGCCTGCATGGTGTACAAATTAAGGAGTGTAGCGTATTTGATGTGCTGCGCAGGTCCACTGTCTCGTCCTCGTTCAAATCAAAACGATGCCCTACCCTAACGGAAAGTAAAGGCTGGGGAGGCCTAGGCATATAGGAAATCTGATCGTTTGTGTCACAATCCAACAGTCAATGTTGGATGAAGACATTCACGGATGTTGGTGATCCCCTGATATTTTTCTCTAGCTCCACCAAGTCAAAGTTTTCTCTTATCCTGTAAAATATCTCAACGTCTGCTCGATGGATTGACACAAAATTCTGTACAAACATTCATGTTTCCCAGATTATGTGTCTCAATGACTTTTTATCTAGTGCCATCATCAGGTTTAAATTTCAATTTGTCCAATGCTTTGGTTTGCAAAATACCTGCAAAACTAATAACATTCCCATCAGCCTCAGCTGTACCCTGTTTAGTGCCAACTGGCAAATGTTAGCATTCTCACACACTATACTAAGAAAGTGAACATGGTAAAAAATTATACCATGTTATACCATAACATCAGTATGTTAGCAATGCTTGCTCTTGAGCACTCTACGTTCTCTATAGACTGACTCTATATAGTACAGAAGACTGATGCAGGACTTCATGGAGTCGTGTCGGCCAAACCACCTCCTCATCAACGCAGGGAAGACCAAGGAGATGGTGCTGGAATTTCCGCAGACACCGGTCTGCTCCCTCACCAGTGAACATCCATGGAATGGACATTAGAGTGGACTCTTATAAGTACCTGGGTGTTCACCTGAACCATAAAGTGGACTGGACTCACAACACGGATGTTGTGTACAGGAAGTTTCCAAGCAGGCTCTACCTCCTGAGGAGACTTTGGTCCTTTGGAGTGCAGGGGGTGCTCCTGAAAACTTTCTATGACTCTGTGGTGGCATCAGCCATCCTGTACGGTGTGGTCTGCTGGAGCAGCAGCATCACTGAGAGGGAGAGGAGGAAGCTGGACAAGGTCATCAGGAAGTCCAGCTCTCTCCTAGGCTGTCCTCTGGACTTAGTGCGGGATGTGGGTGACAGAAGGGTCCTGGCAAAGGTCATCTATGCTGGACCACGAGTCACACCGCCTGCAGGACACACTGTCAGCTCTGGAGAGTAGCTTCAGTGACAGAGTGGTCCACCCTCGCTGTGTGGAGGAGAGACTCTTCCTGCTGCAGTCAGACTGCACTATGAACACTGCTAACATACAACTCTTTTACTGTTGCAATATTTACACAAGTAATGTGCAATTTCACTGTGCAATTTTTTAAACATGCAATACCTGTTAGCATAGTTTTCAACCCACTTATGTATACTCTATTTTGGTCTATTTTAGTTTATTTTAGGTTCTCTGTTTTATCATAGTGTATGTGATACTGCTGCTTTACTACTGTACCCCTGCTGTTGCTAAATGCAATTTCCCCAATGAGGGACAAATAAAGGCTTAACTAAATTAAACTAAATTGTCATTGTGATGGGGTGCACGGTGGCAGAGCGGTTAGCGCTCCTGCCAATAAGGAGATCTTGGGTTCAAATCCCGGACCAGACCATGATCTCTCTGGGTGGAGTCTGCATGTCCTCCCTGTGTTACCGTGGGTTCTCTCCGGGTTCTCCGGCTTCCTCCCACCGTCCAAAGACATGCATGTGTACGTTAATTGGTAACTCTAAATTGTCCCTAGTTAATGAATGTGAGTGTGAATGGTTGTCTGTCTAAGTGTCAGCCCTGCGACGAGTTGGCCACTGTTCAGGGTGTACCCCGCCTAAGGCCCAAAGTCACTGGAATAGGCTCCAGTCACCCGCGACCCCTAACGGGAACAAGCGGTAGAAAATGACTGACTGTGACTGACTGACATTGTGATCATGTTAGGCTGCTGATGTTAGCATTTAGCTCAGGGCACTGTTGTACAAGGTTAGGGGCTAGGGCTAGGGTTAGGGATACAGCCTCGAAGAGCCACTAGCATGGCTGTAGACTTGTGGTCTTGTTGAAACTCTGACCACAATCTTTCCCTGAATTTAATCAAGTGTTTTAGTAGTGTAACTCTAACTATACCTTAGCCAAAGTTTATTTGTGTTCTTGTATACTTATCTGTCCCTAACCTTAATCATACTGTAGTTGCTATATGCAGATAGTATAGACACACCCATTCACAGGCTGATCCAGCCAGCAGGGATCAAGATCAAACCTACTCTTTTGAGTGTTTCAACTCTGTATATTATAAGAAATTTAGTGAAAAGTGGTGGATGATATTCATACTTTGAGATTCTTGGTGGATACTATCTCGACCTACTTAGCTGGCTGAAACCTGAAGATTTCCTAGCAGAGAATCTCAGCACACCATGCCACCTAAGAAGGACAAAAGCAGCAACCAAAGTAATGGAGAGGAGCTGGTGTCGCTTTCACAAATAAGAGATCTAATGAGTCATCAAAGAGATTTGTTCATGCAACTTCTGAAGCATCAAATAAGCAACTTTAAGGCTGTACTGGAAATAATTGTGAACAATGTGAATACTCGGATTGACAACTTGACCAGGGAGACACAGGAGCTGAGGAGCAGCTTGCAATTCTCCCAGAAGGACATTGATGATCTAATAAAGAAATATGAGAAAATTTAGTCAGAGAGAACAATTGCTTGCGCTGAAACCAAAACAATGCAGGGGAAATTGGTAGAGATGACGGAGAAAGCTGACTACTTAGAGGGTCACGTTTGTGTTTTAGTGACCGTAATATCATAGCAATTACCAGGAAAACTACAATTCCTAAGGTCAATATAGTACATAAAAGGATGTTCAAGAAATATACTCGCATTTATTTAGTTTATTTGCATATGTTGGTGATATTGTGTGTATGCTGCTGAGGAGCCTGAGGTCTCCTTAAATATCTTTATGGAAAGCGTCATGAAGATTGTTGATAGGCATGCGCCTATGAGAAAGTGTAATTGAATAAATCGATGAAAAAAGAATATTACATGCAGAGAATAAATGCCGTAAAGCAAGATGGTAAAGAGCTCTGTAAAACCCTTAATGAAATGATGGGGAGATGGACAAACGGAGGGGCAAAGATGAGTTTGGACTTGTCTAAGGAACCTATAGAACAGGTAGATAAAGTAAAATTACTGGGCGCAATAATAGATAGTCAGCTGTCATGGGAGGAACATATTGATAGCATAGTGAAGAGGATGGGTTGTGGTATCTCTATGGTGAGGAAATGTCTTTCTTATGTCCCTACACACATAGTGGGTCAGGTGGCTAAATCTTTCATTTTCAATACAATTAAATTTTTCCGAAATACTATCTTTTCTTTTCAGCCCGTTTTTTATATAACCAAATTGTTAGGTTTGATCAGGTTCACTCTCATTTGACTGGGTGGGCTGATGATGCCGAGATGATGTTACCACGCCCAAAATCAAATACTTTAAAGAGAACAGTCATTTATCGTGCCATTAATCATTGGAATAATTGCCCACTGAATATACGTAAAATGAATTGCAAAGTGTCTTTCAGGTACCATCTGAGAACACGCTATTTCAAATTGTGTGTAGGGAATGGACATATTTACTGTATGAATGTAACGCTGTAATAATTTATTCTGAATTATTTCTTATGATTTTTACACTGATGTCTACATTGTTTTACTGCTTTTAGATTATCATTGTTATGTGAATTTTGTTGTTGGACCCCGGGAAGACTAGCTCTTCTCATTTTGGTGACAGCTAATGGGGATCCTTTTAACAATAAACAATAGACAGAAATCTTTTAAAAATGTAAATCCAATACACTATCCACATTATTTCCACACCCTACTAAGAAACTTTATGTTGGCTTTTCCCCAAAGAGGCAGGATTAAACCGTAAAGTGGGCAGCAAAGTTCTTCATCTAGTTTTCCACACCTTACAGCATCTAGGCTAAGTTTTGCTGTGGCTAGACCGGCCACTAGAATCCCACTACTCATTGAAATTGCTAGCTGATGTCAGCCCTGCATGGCCAAACTCAAGAAGCAAGGGGCAATTTGGTCCAGCAGAAAGTAGACCCAAATTCATTACACATAACATATTTCTAATTGTGCAGTTAACTGGTTCAGCAAACGACAAATATCCAAGTAGTCATACAGATTCAATGAAGAGTTGGAGACTTAGAGACATAGAAAACTATAACAAATCACATCACACATGCAGATTCAATTACTTAATGATGATTAAATAACTCAAGCTTTCTTTTGGTGCACAGCCAACCCAGCTGCTACACTGGCACACCCCTATGACTTTGCATTTGTGTGTGTATGAGTTGCAACCCCAAGCCTTTTTACATTTCACCCTATAACGCATCACATGAACAGTTCCCTTAGTTAGCTCATTTAACTACACGGCTGCAGGTATGTAACCAACATGCTGCGGCTGCACGAACACAGCCTGTAACCCTGTGATCTGTATCACCGAGCTCACTGTAAAATGCATGGCTGACCTTGATGGCTGCTGTCACACCTAAAGGTCACACTCTCAGCATGTTGTGCACAGAAGAAAAACAGCACACTTAATATGAAGCTCCGTGCTGCATACTGGAGCTGTATGGAGGTATGCAGGGAGGAACGAAAAACGAATGACTCATTATGACAGATCTTTGGAGAAAAACAATCTGCAATAGGAAAGCCTACGGGTGCTCATTTCTGTTGCAGTTTTATACTGGAATTCACTTACATATATCTAGGGTCCTTTCTTGCTTTTGATTGAGCTAGGCTAGCAGTTTTCACTGCTTGTACCAGGAATGGTTAGCGGTAAAGCTAGCGCTAACCGCATGTTATCACGGACAAAATAGTTGACTAAACTCACTGGACTAAACGTACGATTTTCACAGAACCTCACAAAGTACACCAAGTTGGAGGAAACAAGCGACCTCAGCTCTGCAACAACCGTCCTCCCCCTGCGTCCCTCTGCAGAAGCAGGAAACTAAGTAGGCCGCCTCCTGGAATCAGCCAATCAGCAGTGGTTATGTCACCGGAGGTCACCCAATCCGCGCTGTCAATGACACAGATACTCGGAGAAAAATAGGAGCTCTCACT
This sequence comes from Coreoperca whiteheadi, assembly GCA_011952105.1. Lineage (NCBI taxonomy): Eukaryota > Metazoa > Chordata > Actinopteri > Centrarchiformes > Sinipercidae > Coreoperca > Coreoperca whiteheadi. The sequence continues at coordinate 2,655,163 of CM022475.1, read as the reverse complement.
CGCCACCAGAATATCAGAAGAGTATCATCTATAGGCGTCATCTTTGCAGGGGCCGTAACAGTACTCGACACACATTAACCATATCGGACTTCTCCTCTCACTTTGGTAAACGGCAAACAAGCATATTGTTAATGCTGGTGCAACCCTAAAAAACGTTCCCTTCTGAGGTAGTGTCCCATGATGGCGTAAATGCAGTTAAAGCAGGTATTCCAGCCTGAAAATATAAACTTCCATAAATATCGTATATATTGTACTTACAGCAGCAGCGGCTCGCCCATAGAGGGCACTGGGGCGCCGACCTCCTGCCGACCTGCCTGCCTGTTTTTATTATACATTTCTTTTAATAATATCTCATTTTGAAACATAATCTGTGATAATTACATGGTAATAATTGTTTTCCTTTAGAATGTGTATAGAACTCTCCAGAATTATATTTGCATTCACTTTCAGCGTCGTTACATTTATCAGCCAATAGGCTGTCTTCCCTGGCTCCACGTCGCTCAGCCCTTCACTGCTGTCATTGAAGCCAATGGTTCCCTGGTTGCTACGCAAAAAAAGTTTATATTTCGCCAACCATCGTCGTCGTATTTTATGCTTTGGGGGTCCTGGAAATATCGCCCGTAGCACCAAGATCAGAGCCGTGCGCCTGCTGCACCACGGGACTCTCAGCGAGTAGCACTAATGTAGCCGTGGGAGTTGAGCTAGCACCAAGTTCAGTTAAATCTCTGCACCTGTATCCCTTCGAACGAAGAGCGTTCGCGGAAAAACTCATCGTAAAAGAACTCAGACCAGGCTACAACCCAACAGGTGCGAGAAAAGGAGAAAACCTACAAGAGAAGCTCTTCCCGAGGTTGGGTAGACCGAAAGGCTCGGCTAACTAGCTGTGGTTACACCGATGCAGTCTTTTGTTGGCTTACTGTTTAAAACAAGCTTGTGTGATAGCTCGTGGACACAGACGGGGGCGACGGACCTGAAACATGTGTCCGAGCGCGTTAAGAAACATGAGCGGGCTCGAGTCCATATGAACAATTCTGGGAAGTTAGCCATGCTAGGCCGAGTTAGCACAGCCACACAGTTAGATGAGGGACACCGCACTGCCACAAGAAGGCACAACGAGGAGGCAGACAGGAATCGGAATATTTAGTCAAAGATCATCGATGCCGTGAAACGTTGCGGTGCCTTTGAGCTTTCTTTGCTCAGCCCCACCAACCATATTTTACACCTGCCGCCACTGACTTACAGTATTACATGGCTTCAGTATTTGAGCAGCTTCAATCCAAAAACATCAGCGGAGTTCATCGAAAACTGCGATGTGACCAAACTATTCAGTCTGGCAGGACAAACGCCATGCCATTCCTCATGGCCAAAGGCTCGTGTAAATCAGCAGGGCGCCGGGAAATGTCACAAACCCACACCACATTGCAAAGTGAATTGCTGTGTGTGTGTGTGTCGCCCCAGTGCGGGGCATTAGCACCCGGCAGGTCAGCCAGTCTTTCTCCTACCAGTAAGAAGAGGGGTGGTGTCAGCCAGTCTGGATCTGCCCACTGGTGCGCTGGGCTACAGCAGCAGCGACAGCATGAATAAAACACCTAGAAAACCTAATCATTTCGTCAGTTTACACCGCAGGTATTTTTCCCAGAAGACATGTTGCCCCGTCACAGGAGGAAAAGCCCTGGCGTGAAAAAGAGAACGAATGATGGCTGAATTCCATGTAGCTGCTTCAGCTTCAGGGTCCTGGTATTGTTCATGCTGACTCACGGCTTACTGGGACACTTGTGTGGAACAGAGCCGTTGTTCATGTTTTTAGTAAAACCTTTGCTTTACCAAGAAAAATGTTCTTTAGCTACTGTCCCAATCAGAGCCTATTCCTCATAATTTTACATTCCTATGGAAAGACATGGCTGACTAGGGTGGTATTTATGAACTCTACAGTAATACGGCAACTAAACAAAGTTCCAACCCGTTACGTGTAAACCAGATGGACCATCGGCTAATATCAGCATGGACTTGATACAAACTAGAGGGTCACACGGGAGTGGATTATCACTCCTGTCCCGTCCCACTCCCATCACACAGTTATTCCTGTCCCGTCCCACTCCTGGAAGAATGACTCCCCTCCCATCCCTTTCCCAATAAAAAAATAGCATTTTTTTCCATATTAGAACAACATATTAGACCTATGATCCCCGGTGCCGCCCGTTCCCGTTGACTTTCTTTCCCTGTCCTCTTCCCAGTCCCGTGATGAGTATTGGAATTGACTCCGATCCCACAGGATTCCCGAACAAATGTCAGCCTCTAATACAAACACACACACACGCAAATATCCTCATGTATTACTTCGAGGCATTAACCCATCTATGCAAATGCTCCAGTATTTTCCCCTTCTCCTCTTACTCTATCGCCCCCCCCCCCCTCTGCAAACACTTTGTCAAGCGCAAACCGCACACGTGTGAACACGTCCAGTATATCATCAGTCCTGACAGAGAAAACACAGCGATCACACACACACACACACACACACACACACCCTGGAGGCACATGCCGTTCAGTGCAAACCTCCTGCACACTGCTGCTACACTTGTGACACACATTATTTAAGGACACGGAGCCAGAGGGAAGCTGCCTCACTGCAACAGTGTCACACAAGCACCAAAAGATAATCATATACGTGTGTGCCTGGGGGTGGTCGTTGTTCACTAGCCAGCACTTAACCAGGAGTTCCTGATTCATAGCTGGTGCTAATGTTATGGCGCTTTTCCATCACCAGCACCAGCTCATCACGACCCGCCTCGGCCCGCTTTGCGCTCCGTTTTCCATCGCAGAAAGTACCTCCACAATAGTACCTGGTCGTCATAGCGACGCCGCAGGAAACTGCCGCGACACACAGCCGCTACCCACACACACGGGACAGTGGAGGAGATGGAGTGTGTGCTGTTTCTGATCCTCGGCATGTGGCTGTTTCTCACAGCCAGAAGACAAACGTTGTTCTCCCGAGTCGCCGTAACAGTAACGGGTACATCACGCCATCTCTGGCCAAACTGTTCAAAGATGGCGGGGTTATTCAGGAACGTCCGTCTGGCGCGTGCAGTGATGACGCAGTGAATAGTGACGCTTCTCGCTGACCAATCAGCAGCCTGCCGTGTTTTCACGGCACGTGTTAGTATCGCCTCCGCCCGCTCCGAACCTCGCCGGAGGTGGTACGAAGAAAAGGTACCTGGAAGCAGGTACAGGTCCGACTGTTACACAGTGGAGAACCAAACAAAGGTACTGTGTACGGGAAAAGCACCAGTAGTTATTCTCTTGGTCATGGATTTTGAAATGTTCTACAGTGACTTCAAAGAGTGCGTTTAATGTTAGCAGCAAAAATCCACGAGTAACACCGGCTTTAACCTTTCAAATAAATAGTCCAATTTTGGGAAGTACCCTTATTAATTTTGTTTCCAAAAATAGTTATTAGGTCAACCTCATGTCTGGGTGTTCTGTAAGGCGCTGGAGTCAGGACGTGGTTAGTCTAGCTTAGCATAAAGACTGAAAGCAGATGGAAGCAGCTAACATGGCTCTAGTTCAAAAATACAGCTAACTGCAAGTGTAACGCTCACTGATTAACATGTCGTATTAATATGCAAACGTACAGTAAAAACAACAACACGTGGGAAGTTACGCACTGGTCACTTGACCAACATCAGTTTATCCATCCACCCAGGACTACAGAACTATAGAACCGCTTCAGGTATGGTTGGTGAGCACAGGTTGTGACAGAGTACTCAGTACAGGCACGATGGTACCGAACCTGGCGTCCTCCCTGTGATGACAACGCTGCTGCTCACCGTCACTGCGCCCGGCTGTTGTTCGCCAAGAAAAATAGTTCCGCCACGTACAGTAACTCCCCCTAAAACCACACAGTGACAGTTTTACATTTCTGTTTGTGCATTAATTCAACAAATGAGATGGAATGGGTTAATTAGTGAGCTTCACAGGGGTGGAAGATGTGTTTTCTCTGGACTCTGGACAGCTGTTCCCACCTTCTTTATGCTAAGCTAAGATAATCATGTCCTGAGTCCAGCTCTGCACTTAACGCATGAGATTGACATCAATCTTCTCAAAATAAGCCTATTTACCAAAATATTAAACTATTCCAAAATCCAATGTTACTAAAAACTACAATGAACTAATAGCAGAGGGCTCTGGAGGTTTCCATTCCAACCAATCGAATCTCGCCACACGTTTAGCCCAAATGGAGGAGCCTTGGGTCCCAACAAAGAGTCCGATTTTGAGTCAGGTTTGGACTATTTGGTTGCGTAAAGCTTTGGGCTTGGGTTTATCTTGAAATGTAATTTATTACAAAATATAAAGCACAATATAGCTCAAGGTCTCGGGTTGGGTTTTGAGTCTTACATTTTTTGGTACCAGTCGGGTTCGGTAGTGTGGACTCGGTTTTAGACGCCTGCCAAACTGTAGCTCAGGATCAACTGTGATATTGGACTACACTGCATAAAGAAAACTGACTTGACTTGGTGAGTGTGATGTCTGTTGAGCAGACATTCCTCAACATCGTTTTTCCTTGCGAGTCATTGTACAGAGCCACAGGGCGGCACAGCAAATAGACTGAGAGTATGTTCAATTGATCCGAGCTGTCTGCCTCTAAAGAACCAGTCGTGGGGATATCACCAAAGAGTCAGCAGGTTCACACCGTTGGGTTCAACTGTACGCAAAACAGGCAGAAAACAGCTTGACAAACAGGATTGATCAGACCTCTCTTTATGTGACCTGTGGCAGTAATCTGAGCCGGGATTAACAGGCTATTCTACGATCATCCATCCCTGTTAGTCACTGATAATTATTCCCTGTGGTGAAGGGGCTCGGTGCTGTCAATGCGTCTCAGATAAGGCGAAGCCTGAAACTAAACACAAGCCCAGTTAACAGTCTAATCTTATTGAACTCTTGAACTTCTTGCTGCTGCACAGATAAACAGAGCAGAATGTGTAATTATATTTGGCTGGAAGTGAAACAATGCTGACAGGCCTGCAGCCGGATTATACTGCTGAACTTTCTCTCAGGGTGTGTTCATGCCACGCCTGCTCGCAGAGGTTTATTTAATCTCGAGTGCACCACTCCCGTGGTTCGACCAGGTAAACAGTGTCAAACACAGGTGGCACTAAACATCCACCCTGTGATGCCTGTGAATACAGATCCCAGTTGTTTCTCAAAGAGAGAAGCCTTTTTTTATTTCTTCTTCTTCTGGCATTTGATCCAAGAATCCCACAGGGTCAGGAGTTTGGTACGATGCTGGAGAAATGGCATCGTGTTGTTAGGATCAGGGTGGGTTACAAAAAAAGCGGAGTGCAGATTTATTTATTTTTTGGTACTTGGGCAGGGTAGGGTCACGGGACCAGGAGGGCACAGGAAAGCGAAGGTCAGGACTGGAAAGGAAGTTCATTCCTGTGTCCCCCTCTAAACTCAGCACAATAAAAGGAAACAATCCCAAAACACAAATTCCCCCACCCAGCGAGATGATCAATCACCACAACAGAAGCTCCTGGAAAGTCCACGGACCTTTTTGTTACAGGGCCTGCATCGCTTGGAACTGAACACCCAACTGCAGCAAGATAAGCTTTTCTACTGTGCTTTGAGGTAGAGAAAACAAGCTCTACATGGGAACCACCCACGGTATGAGTTACTGTGACTCTCCGTCTTTACAGGCTGATGGCACACACGTCTTCAGAATGCATCCCTGCACAAACACACGCCTGATACTGGCTGTGCCTACACGTGGAGAGCGGCTGTCACCACACACAGGTAGAGATCTGAAATGGATTTTCATGCTCACACGCCCGGCCAACGTTCTTCAAGAGTTAAAAAGGTCTTCCGAAAGGCATCGCAAAGAGGGGCGACCAAGTCCCAGACAAACGGTGGTTGTCGCTTGTGTTTGCAGTTGACAGCGATGCGCTAATGAATTTCGCTTTCTGTCTCGACTCCCAGACAGACTGCGGCGCTCTTGTGACCAGCTCCAGCGCTGCTGCAGAGCATCGGGGGGTCTCCTCATGAAAGCCTCATTTCGGCAGAATGGGAAGAACCGGAAAAGCTCGCTCACATATAGTCCAAGATGGTCACCCCCATTGTGAGCCTTGCGGACAAAAACGCTAAATTAGCTACAGCATTTTTATCAGATTCATACATATTATTATTAATATATATTTACATATGTTCGTGGCGACTAGTAAGCAAGTGAAACCAGATAGAAACAAACGGTGTACAGCTCAGAATTAGAGCTAGGAGGCTGATACAGTTACAGTCTTATGCTCTAATATACCGAAGCTCAAAGAGCATTGTTAGCTAGCTAGTTAGCATACAACCTGAGCAACTGGTAAGTTGCTAATTCAGATTTAACAGTTCACTGTTTCTGAATTTGTCACACAAGTGTTCTAATGAATGCAAGGTTATGCAGTGGTGAATTCCAGGACTTCTGAAGGACCGGGGGCAGGATAAGTACTGCAGTGTAGTTCGAGGGTTGGCGCGTGAAGGGACGAACTTCTTACGGGTTGCTTTTTTGAATAAATCTGACTTTCAGAGTTTCTGACATCTCTGTGAAGCGGCCCAGTACGGTCACAGTTCCCGATGTGGCGAGGGTCCTTGAAAGAATCCAAAACTTGAGCTCATATAACGTTCGTATCAAGCTACTTCATTTGCACATTAGACTGAGCGCCAGTGGTGGAGGAAGTACGTACTCTCAGTACTTAAGAAAAAGTACAATAGATATATATTTACTTTAGTAAAAGTACCTACTTTAGTAAAAAGTACCTGATTTTAAATGTGCTTTAAGTATTCAAAGTAAAAGTACTTTTTTTTTGTCTACGACTGCTATATGTCGAGACGCATTTCTCAAGCTTGCAGCATAAAGAACAAGCAGTGGGACATAACTATCATAGCACTACTAGCTAACGTTAACGTTAGATAGCAACAAGTCTGCTTACCTCAACATGCTTCTTCGCATTTGAAGCAGAGTTCTTGAAGGCCAGCAGCTCATTTTTTCAGAGTTTACACAGGAACCTCCACGAGCCGTTTTTTTTTTGCTCCTGCAATTTCGAATAGTTCTTGTAAACACGGCCATGGGTGGCGTATTGCTTCAGGCTCGGACTCCATCCTCTGCTAAGGTCACAGGCACCACACCCACAATGACCCGACCACACCCACAATGACCTGACCACACCCACAGTGACCCGACCACACCCACAATGACCTGACCACACCCACAGTGACCCGACCACACCCCTC